>CAUYRH010073996.1:0-36814 GCA_963574655.1 Perodicticus potto
CTAGTAAAGGAATTATAGGATCGAATGGCAGATCTATTTTTAGATCTCTAAATATTTTCCAAACATCCTTCCAAAAGGAATATATTAGTTTGCATTCCCACCAGCAATGTAAAAGTGTTCCCTTTTCTCCACATCCACGCCAGCATCTCTGGTTTTGGGATTTTGTTATGTGGGCTAATCTTACCGGAGTTAGATTATATCTCAAAGTAGTTTGGATTTACATTTCTCTGATGATTAAAGATGGTGAGCATTTCTTCTTGTGCCTGTAGGCGCCTGTCTTCTTTAGAGAAGCTTCTCTTCAAGTCCTTTGCCCACCCTGAGATGGGATCATTTGTTCTTTTCTTGCTAATACATTCGAGTTCTCTGTGGATTCTGGTTATTAAACCTTTGTCACAGGCATAACCTGTGAATATTTTCTCCCATTCTGAGGGCTATCTGCCTGCTACACTTACTGTGTTCTTAGCAGTGCAGAAGCTTTTTAGTTTGATCAGGTCCCAGTAGTGTATTTTTGATATTGCTTCAATTGCCTGGGGAGTCCTCCTCATAAAAAATTCATCCAGGCTGATTCCTTCAAGAGTTTTCCCTGCACTTTCTTCTAGTATTTTTATAGTTTCATGTCTTAAGTTTAAATCTTTGATCCAGTGAGAGTCTATCTTAGTTAATGTTGAAAGGTGTGGGTCCAGTTTCAGTCTTCTACAGGTCGCCAGCACCATTTGTTAAATAGGGAATCTTTTCCCCACTGAATGTTTTTAATTGGCTTGTCAAAGATCAAATAGTGGTAAGTAGCTGGGTTCATCTCTTGGTTCTCTATTCTGTTCCATACATCTATCTCTCTGTTTTCGTGCCAGTACCATGCGGTTTTGATCACTATCGATTTATAGTACAGTCTCAGGTCTGGTAGCATGATTCCTCCCTTTTTTGTTTTTTAATCTCAGCAGGGTCAAATGAGATAACCTAAGGAAAGCTACTGACTACTGGAAAATGCCACAAGCAAAAGCATTTTCTCACTGGTCCAAGTGCCTGATGCTTGCTGAAGTCTACATGACATTGAACTCAATATATTCTATGCTAAATTGTGCTTGTAAAATTGTTTAGTGTTTCTATCCTTTATGTCTTTCTTACGTGTTGAATCTAAGATTTATTTTCTTTACACTTAATAATAAAAACTTGTTGATAATAAATGATTGCAACATAAATTAAAACTTTAAATAGGGACAGTGCAACCTTAAGTCAGATCACATGCCTTTTAAACCTCTCTGTATTCAGCATGTGAGCACCAGGGAAGTCTTTAGAATTACTATCCAAGAAAGCAAATGACAGTTCTTGTAATTCTCAGAAAAAAAGGAACACTGCATAATCCCAAGATGAATGTAAAAACATCTTACATGCTATTGCTACCAACACTTACAAAGATAAAAAAGATGACATACCTGATGAATGATTAATCTATGAGGGAAAAATATTATTTCATAACATTTATGGAGCCTGATACTACTCATACCAAAAGGGCTCATTACTCAGTGGAGCAAGAGTGACTATTTTAGAACACTAGATATTATCTTTGTGTCATAACTTAGGAAACAAAATATAATTTTCTTGTGTGCAAGTCTCTGACCAAGTTAGAAATTATACACAAATTGCCTAAGTATTATGCTCATTTAAGTCATAGTGTGTGACCAGTTGATCATATTCTCTTGCAAAGATACAGAAAGGTATCTTTATATTCAAAATCACTAGACAGATCAAATCCAAGCTAAATTTTAGGAGGAAATTTAAGAAGTCTTTATCCAAACAATAAATAGTGATTTTAAGCAGTATTTGAATAAATGAAGAAACCAAGTTGAACCAAAGTGGCAAGAGCACAGGCAAAGCTAAATGTTGCCCCTAATTGTAACAGAAAATACAAGTCTCTACTGCTTCTAAACATTTCATGTTTATAAAATTCAGGACGTGCAATAAAAGACTCTTATTTTCTCTCAGCCAGGAATAAGCTAAAGCCAACCTCAGCCTTAACATGTTCCCTAGAGGGGGGAATTCAATGCCCTTGACTCTCTGGAAACCTGATAACTTTTCAATACAGACAGTAGGGAATCTGGCACAGGATGTTTTGTCTTTGGATTTCATGCAAAGATGCTGCCAGGTTGGCTATAGCTACCCAGGGTAGAAAAGTAGGGCAGTATTTTCTAATAGACTAAAATTAGAAAGGAAAAAAAAAAAACCCTTCCGTATGCAAATTTCATACAAATTTATCCAAAGGTTTTGGAAGGGATTGAATTATATGTTGAAAATGTGTAGTAATATATATGAGGTTGCCAATGTTAACAACTGCTACTATTTGTTAAAAGAAAAGAAGCATGTGAGATATAAACCTTTTTTTACTTTCAAATAATTTGCTTTCTTCCTCCTTCACTTTGACAACTCATATACTACCAAATTTTAATTATAATGAAAGGTAAAGCAAATCTTTTTTATTTCTATGGTATTCCTCTCTGAGAACTCTAAAATGTTATTCCATAGTAGGATACCTTCAAAAATCACTGGAAAGCATAAGGAAATAGGCCATTTATAACACACAGTCAGCTTTGCCACCTCCACACCTGACATACATTCAGAAAGATCTTCTCTTGGTCAACAGTGGAGAGCACCTGAATTTTAGGAACTGGTCTGGGTTTGATAGACCTAATGATTCACAGATTCTGTCCAAATCTCAGTTAAAAAGTACATATGCAGGTGAGATTAAGAGATAAGCTATTCAAATATTTTTCAGGATCAGTGTCTCTTAAATCTTAACGAGCAAAATAGGCACACACGTGTTGAAAACACGTGTGTGTGAGATTCCAAAGATTCCAATTCAGTATGAGCAAAGCCCTTGTTTTCAATAGGTAACAGAAGCCTTACTAGTGAGAATCACATTTTGAGAAGCCCTGCTAATATCCTTAAGTTTCATTCATTTACCCATCATACCATCAGAACATCTACATATGAACTAATCGCTCTAATCTGCCACAGAAGTGGCTTCACAGAATTACAATTTGCTTTTCTTTCCTGATTTTTGTTAAGGGTTATTATGTGAAGAGAATCCATGAAAAGCCATTTTAAATTCTGTGAAACTTAGATTATTAGTACTATCCATTTTTTTTTCAAATGTCTCTTTTTTAATGAGCAGCACATTTCTCAAAGCCCTCAGGTCAGAAAAAAATTTTCAAACAATCTGTTAATGAGAGTTTATAATTCATCAAAACAGTATTTGTCTTGGCTACTTAAAAGCACAGAGAAAAACTTTGTTGTGAATCACAGTAACTCTCTGATTGACCCCTTTCCCTGACTTTAAAAATGCTTTTGCCTTTAGTAGTAAGTATGTCAAATTCTCTTTGGAAGCAATTAGGCTAGTCATAGTAAGTAAAACAGCAAAGATGAATGCTATTTTATAATGAATGCCTATACATCAGAGCCCAGGGTTGAGGATGGGAGGGTTCCAAGAAAGTGTGCTGGGCCATTTACTTGTTTAAATATTCAAAACCACAAATTCAAGTTGTACAAGCGCTAACTCAAGACAGCTCACCAAAGAGCACCATTATTGTATATCAGATTTAGTTTTCTTGTAGCATCAACTCTGATAACAGCCACTATTATGGTGCCATGTTCAAACACAGTAATATGATATTTTACTCATTATGTCAAATACTGCCTCTCATATCCCTCCATGTAGTTTGGATTTTAAATCCCTACTTGTACTTTCTTCTATTCATACCAAGAGGATTAACAAGTTAATACCTTTTATATGAATTATGTGAACCTTGTAACATGTCTTACTCTGCCAAAATCTTTTACATACAACTGCCAGATTAACCCTCCTGGAGGTGAATTCCAATAAAATTCAAATTATTTGGGCTATCTACCAGGGCCACTATGATCTTGATGCAACTTATCTTATAAAGTCAATTTCCTGTATGCATCCCATAAGCATTCCTCTCTAGCAAAACTTATTTCTTCTTTTTTTCCCTTTGCTTTCCTCTCCTAGGTAGAATGCCATTTCATTGGTTTTTAAGTCCATTCCCAGGTAGAATGCCATTTAGTTGGTCTTTAAGTCTTAAATTGCATTTATCCTTAAAGCTATCAAGAAATCTTTCAAGAAACAACTAATGAAAGTGATTTATGTTCCCACTGTAACTCTCATAACACCTTTTATATTTTTTCTTACTATATAGAACTTTCTTCTCCCACCAGACTGAATGTAAAATCTGTTATTACCACAAAACAAACGCAGTACAGTCCCAGTATAGTCTGTATCACACAGTGGGCAAGAACTGAAACATTTGTCTCCTTTTCAAGAAACTATTCTGCATTTGAATTTATGTCAGCATGGTATACAGTAATGATGTAAAGCAATCTAATATCATTACGCAAACAAGAGAATCACCCAAAAGGGTGTAGATCTGACTTACAAAGCAGTGTTCACTGGGGAACACTTATGGATGGATGCAGTATCAGTAGCAGGTAAACCTGTTCCCTTGTCTCATCACATCCCGGGGCAGTGCACAGCTGTCTCTTAGGACCAGACATCTAAGTCTAAAAAGAGACCTGACCTCCCGATGTGTACTGCTGAAGGACTCTTAGGAGCTATATGACTTTGCAGAGCCTTGCCTCTAGGCCTGACTTGTCAGTTCAGCATATATAGGGCTGGGTACTTGGTTGTTATATGATCAAGTGTCTCAGTTTTAAAATTGTAGCTGCAAGAGTTGTGCAACCTACAACAGGATTCATCATACCAGGATTCCTGGTCGAGAAAATGCCTGGGTATGATGGGGGAATTGCGATCCAGACCTAATCGCTGACCAGTGCCAGAAACCTAAAGCCAGATCTGGTTTCCACAGTACTTTGCAAGGGGAAATCCTTTTACTGAGAGACCAGCTTGTAGGGGACTAGTCTTGGATAAATTCACTCTTACCTTTCCTACATTTGTAGTTCTAAAATAACTTGAAATGTATTTGCTACATAAAATTCAGGTTTTAGGAGATGAGCTAAATGATGCACATGCAAGCCTTTCCCCAAAACTATTACACATGTGTGAGGAACGGCCTGGCAGGGATGAATCCCTGCACCGAATGAAAAATGATCGATAAAGTAAATCATTAGAATCCCCGGGTTGGGTAAGTGACTCAGAAGTCCTGGCCTCCACTAGTGAGGCCAGTCTTCCTTAGGAATCAAGCTGAATAAGTGTATCTTCTACATATTCTCAAAAAATAGAAAAATATTAACATAACCACCTATAGTACAAGAGGACTGGTAAATCCAAAGAATCCTGCTTCATCATTGCTTTGAAGTCTAGAAGCAGGATTCTGGCTGTTGTGGACTTTAATAGGCTAAAGATCAAAGGGAGGAGCATCTGACTTAACCATGTTTGTTTGTTTGTTTGTTTTAACTATTGGCCCCATAAGAACAGAGGATGTGGATTATTAACCAAAGCGATCTAGGAGAAGGGCAGTAGTCCTCAGAAACACTGTCCCGGTTCATGTCCATATAAAGTCTCCTTTTTAAAAAGCAAGAATAAAAACAAAAAAAAATAAAGAGAAGACTTGCTCTGTCAATTAACAATTTGGAGGTACAGTCAGAGCAGCCACCTTTTCTCTATCACCAAGAAGCAAGATTAAAAAGTGAAAGGATACTTTGGGAGGTTAAAGTGGGAGGATTGCGTAAGACCAGGGATTCGAGACCAGCCTGGGTAACATAGTGAGAGCTCATCTTTACAAAAAATAATATCTAAAAATTAGCTGAGTATAGTGATGCATGCCTACAGACTCAGCTACTGGGGAGGTTAAGACAAGAAGATCACTTGAGCCCAGGCATTAGGAGTTATAGTGAGATATGATCACACCACTGTATTCTGACCTGGGTGATAGAGCAAGACCCTGTCTCTGAGAGAGAGAGAGAGAGAAGACAATTCTCACTGCTTTATATGTACTTGGAGTCTTGGCATGTGTATGGGCCAGCTGTCAGAAATCTAAGTCCAGAGGTATGGAGAGGAACAGAAACCTTACCCCAACTACCCAAGACTGGACTGCCTGCTATGCTGAAGCACAAGATTCAGCAAGGAATAAAAATAAGGAAATCAGAGCATAACCTCTCTAGTAATTACAGGAGGGAGAAAAGAGATGAAAAGAGTCAGGATAGGGACAAAGGTGGAGCTCAGACACACATCCAGCTCCCTAGATGATGGTCTAAAGGGTGTGGTCACAAGAGAAGGAGATTCTAGAACATAAAAAAGGAGATATTCCTGCACATGGCCAGTTTCCTGGGTCCCCACGACTGCTAACCCCACACCAAAACTATTCTGCTTAGTTACTTAGTAGGCTTAGAAATAAAGTGTGCTTTTTCAAAACATTTGCTATTTCTATGAATAATGTCCCTCCAGCTGGAAAAATTAAGTCACTAGTAATAATTTAGAGTACATAGTTTCCATTTAGATTATAGCTTTAAATAAATATTCAGGAGATCCTTGTTCACAATGTTCATAATGCTGGGCATGTAGATAATTATTAGATGGAGGAAGGAAAGTGAATTTTCATAAATGAAAAATATTTATCGAAAGAAACTTTCTCTTACAAAACTGTTGCTTTCTTCTTCATTTTTAATAATTTAAACAGTAACAAATGTGCTATGTACAATACTGAGAAATGTCTAACTTCATAGATTTAAAGTGCTATATTCTAGTACTATGCTGATCAGCATTTAATATTGTGCTCCTAATACATAGTTTCTGTGAAATTGCACAGGTTGGCCACAACGGGATGCAAATTATTATTTTAGATGGTCTACACAGAGATATTTTTTGTTCTTAAGAAAAAAGTTCTCATACTGTTATGGTTTAAGAAATTATCTGTCTAAAATATATTGAAATCTGTATTAACTTCCAACTTTATGTAAACTGGCAATATCTTGTTTAAAAATAGAAGACATATTTTCTTTCAACTGACATATCAGATGTTAATACTATTTTAAAAAATTCTTTATCTAAAAACTCTTTCCCACTGATTTAAAGCAGCCTGGAATTCCATTTATACATTAAAAGTATATATGGGGAACATTATTTACTGAAGTACTTTCTAATGGGTGTAAGTCAGCAGTTGAACTAACACTCTCTTCTATGTCAGAACTGCCGGGCAAACACTTTCTCGAGTCTTTAAAGTAACAAATGGGATATTTGCAGTTACATAAAATTCAAATTATCCATGAAGTTTTCAGAAGAATGGGAACAACCACAATGAATAATTCATTTGCTTTCACTAAGTAAATAAAAAAAAAAAGTGTTTATAAAATGCTTTATAAAAAAATAAGTGTTTAACCTCTGGAAGAGTAACAAGACTTCATCCAATTGTTTCCTTTATAAAATTGAAACCAATCCACAGGAGTCCTGATCTCTGCAATGCTTAGGCTTAATATTATGCTCTATGATGACATCTTATGTTCTGTATTGCAACATTTTTTAATACGGCTTTAAAATGACACAAACGCGACTATGTGCAAGATTGAAAAAGAATAAGCACAAAAGAGAGAAATAAGAAAGAAGTAAAGATAGGACAGATGGAGGTATGAAGGAAAGAGAAAGAAACAGAGAGAGAAAGAACAAAGGAAGGTAGGTCTTCTGGGTTTGTAGTGTGTGGAGACAGGCATTCATGCCTGTCCATCAATTCTGGACACCCTTTCTGTCTTATGATTATTCTCTGCATTGTGAGTCCCACCTTCCCAAAGTAGAAGTAAACATAGAACTTCCAGTGTTTCTGGCCAAGCAAGATCAATACCACACACTGAACTGCAGACCCAAAGGTATTTTCATGTAGAAAGATCCCTTGTCTGGTCGGGAGCCCTCCTAACTAGCTGGCTCCTCATTCCTTCCCTCTAGCATCCTATCCTGATCCCTTTGCAAAAAAAAAAAAAACTACCCTTACTTCCACACAGGATTTACTTAAGATTCCCCATGTATTTTTTTTAGTACTTATCTATACCATTGTATCAAGGCTAAAAGAGCACATACAATTATTTGAACTCTTAATGCAGCATAGAATTGCTTAAGAAACAGCATATACTCATAATGCATGGTCTCTTAGCTATTGGAAATTTTAATACAGTTAAGCCTTTTTTATAGTACCCATGCTAGAATAAGCACTAAATGAATGTGATAAGGATTTCAGATCAATAGCAATAAATAATTAAGATCTACCCTTTGCTTGGCATTTGATGGAGTATTTACACAGGTTAAAATAATTGTCCTTTGTCAGTATTCTATCCTATTCATCTCTATCAAACAAACAAATGAATAAAAATAAAATAAAAATTTTCAATAAACATACATCACATGGATATATATACAAATATTGAATAATACATATAACATTATCAACATGATTCTGAGCAGCCATTTGAACATTTCAGATTCGGTCATCAAAGTGGAAAGGAGTTCCTGTTACTTTTATAATCTTTAATTAGGTAGATCTATAGACTAGCTGTCACATTATGGAAGACCATTAAAAACTGCTAATTAATCAAAAGTAAGCCTCCTTAATGCTTGGAGTGTATTTATTGTACTTCATTTTCTACCATTAGCAATTAGGAAACTGAAGAGTTTTCATTTCTAATTATATTCTTGTATAATTAATTCAATGGTGAAGCAGCTCCACATAATACTCACAATTACTAACACAGAGAAGGCACCAAGATCAGATGCTCTAGACTACATTAGGAACCATCTCATTGGAATTGGACCCATTATTTACCCCTGATCTCTGATTTTCTACACTGTGGACAGAGGAGGTCAATTAGCAGTTTATAAAGCACTGGAAAGATGCCTCAAGGGTCTAAGGCATTAGAGCAATACTTCATGGAGACACATTGGTAATCCTTATACTTTGTTTTTATTAAGTTCCAACTTAATGATCCTTTGACTTACGTTATCTTAGCCCCTCCTTTCCTAAAAAGATAATATAATCTGCATAACCTCTCGATTTTCAAATATTTGAAGGGAAAAAATAAACATGAGTGAAAAACATACCTGTTAGTCAAATAATACCTTATGTCAAATAATACTGTGAATTTTAATTCAAAAATAGTGTTACCTCTTCTACACTACATGCCTTTTATGCCTTCCACCATAGTACCCACCTCATCATCCACGTACCCAACAAAATTTTTAAGCACAAATTAGATCTGAGGTAATTGGAGACATAGTGATTAAAGGACATTGTCCCTATCCTCAAGTGACTAGGAAGGCAGGATAGAAAAGCAATGAGATAAGAGAAAAATGGAAAATGACAATAAACATAAAAATACAGAGTGGAATACCCAACACAGATGGAGAGAGAGTGGTCAGGAAAAGGCATCTCTGAGGTCTTTGATGTAGCTTTCTGTCTTAGCCCATTTTCTGCTTCAGTAACAGAATACCACAGACTAGGAAAATTATGAGAAAAGAAATTAATTCTCACACTTCTGGAAACTGGCAAGCCCAATGTCAAGATGCCAACATTTTCGGAGGGCCTTCTTACTGCAGGGAAGAGGGCATTGCGTGGAGAGACAACATGTGCAAGAGAGCTCTCTTGTTTAACAAAGCCACTCCCCACCACAACAGCTTTAATTCACTAAGGGGGCAGAGCTTCCCATGACCTAATCACTTCTCAAAGGTCCACTTCCTAATAATGTTACAACAGCAATTAATTTTCAACATAAGTTTTGGAGGACATATTCAAACCATAGCACTCTTGAAGATTAAGAAAGAATTACCCATGCCAAAACACAGAATAAGGGTGGCCAAAATAGCAAGGGGATTTCATTCCAGAAGGCAGGAACCCCATACGAGCATCTTTACATACATCAGTGCCACCTTCCTTCACTATGTGGATCTAGGCATTTGAACTGATGAAAACTTCATTGTAGGAGACCGTGCGCTAAGCTCGTGAAAGCAGTCACCAGTTCTTGAAGAAGGCACCGGGAACCAGACAATCTCCTAGCTGACATGGAGATAATTGCCTGCCCGGAGACAAGCCCTCAAGCAGCTGCAGGCGTTAATGAGATAAGATCGGTAGCTCTTTAGCAAGCAGGTGTTGTACTTTGAACATTTGTGGTGCAGCAGGATGGGAGTCAAGCCCGTGGGGAAAGCATGTAGAGACCATTAAGCGCATGATCCTAGTACATGGGCCCCATACCTGTTGTATAATGCTTCAAGAAAAGGCCACAACAGAGGTCGCTCAGGCTCTCCCTGGAGATATGGGAACCTCACGTCTTGCAGGTATGTACCTTCAATCTGTGTTCCCACTTGAGTTGTTTTTATTCGTGTGGTGACAAGGTGCCACAGTGGGCACCAACACTTCATCCTTATTCCATCACGATAGTGTGCACAGAAAGTTTCACACTGAATTTTATTTTTTACCAAATTAATAAAGCACAGGATTCTAAGCAATATTTCATATAGTGTGGGCATGACACTTTTTAATTTGGAAAGTTTGGAACTCTTGGTCATTTTCTATCTAAGACCTTAAAGCTAAATGGTGTGTTTTCAAGTGTTCTGAACCCCATCATGAATCTTCTGGGAAAAAAAAATGAAGAGGGAGGGATGTATTGCAGTTGAGTAGATGATATTTCCAGGGAGTGGTGATTTTAGTAAATTGCACTATTTATCATCACAGATTACTGAAAAGACAAAAATAGAATAACAAAGCATGCCTCATGGAAAATAAAATGTCCTGTATGTCCCTTCACTATTATTATGTGGTAAATTTTTTCACTGTAGCTTTTTGTCCAAATCGGATGTCTAAATACAATGTAACAATTTGTTCCATGAGGTCTATGATCTCACCTCAAATAAGGCTAGAGCAGGCAAACAGGAGAAGGAGGAGCCTGCAAGGAAGCTGAGCCAGGGAAAAATATATGAAATGAAGAGTGAAGGAGAAGAGAAATAATAAACTTCAGGGAGAAAATGCCAAGGGGAGATATTTTTAAAATGTTTTAGTTCTGAAATCAGCAGACTGAATATATAATCAGAGTACCGGGTTGCTCTTTAGTACTATACACGGCCAAAAGGAAAGCTGGATATAATAAAAATAAAATGTTTCTGGAAACTTACTACTAATTCAGATTATAAAATAAATGTTCTGAGGTTTATTGGCAAATTAGATTCTTCCTTAATTATATTTTGCTATTGAAAACTTAAATATATCACTTTCAGTTTGTCCTTTTAAAGCACAAACACAAAATGATTTTTCTTTTCCTCTAAACCTCATTTTCTTGTGGTACAAAATAATACCTTGTCATTTACACTGCCCATTTATTATTTTTGGATTCAGTGAAAGTTTTTGTAAATATTATGGCTGTCCTCCTGTGGTTGTAATTTCACCAGATGTGTCAATTTAGTCAAAACAAGAATATTTAGGAAAGCTAAAACTGAAGTTACTTTAGCAAATACATATGCTAGAGATATTTCAGCAAATTTTTCCCATTCCTGATTCAGAAGTGTTACTGATGTATACTTAGCTATTGTTCTGTTAACCAGGAAGGTTTTCTTTGCTTTTATGATTTGCACTTCCATGTCATTCTAATACATAACTTATAAAACTAACTTGAAATCATACTAGAATCCAGTAAGCTGTGACGTAAACACTAAATTGTGTTCTGTATGGATTTGGTTGACAGCTTATTTTTTAAAATGTAAATGTTAAAGTTCCTCTAACTCAATAGGTAAAATAGCCAAGGCATATAAAAATTTACTTTAAAGTAACACAGTTTAGGGCAGTGCCTGTGGCTCAGTGAGTAGGGTGCCCACCCCATATACCAAGGGTTGTGGGTTCGAACCAGCCACAGCCAAACTGCAACAAAAAATAGCTGGGCATTGTGGCGGGGTGCCTGTAGTGCCAACTAATTGGAGGCTGAGGCAAGAGAATCGCCTAAGTCCAAGAGCTGGAGGTTGCTGTGAACTGTGATGCCACAGCGCTCTACCAAGGGTGATAAAGTAAGACTCTGTCTCTAAAAAAAAAAAAAGAAGAAAGAAAGAAAGAAAATAAAGTAACATGGTTTAACCTAAATAATTCAAGAAAACCAGATATAATTTTCTATGTTTTATATTCACTAAAAGGTACAGATATGGATAGTGTGTACACATGCACTTAGATAACAATGGTAAGGCTATCATTACTTCAAGAAAGATGAAGAATTATAACAAATTTCTAAAGTGAGAATTATAACAAATTTCTAAAGTAAACAATATTACTGAATATTTCAAATACATACATACACTTAGAATTAACAATTCTACTCCTATGACAGTTTTAAATTGCTAACAAAATTATACATTTTTGGAAAATTACAATTTATAATCAATATTATATTAATTAGATACAGTTGGCCCTTGAATAACTCTGGTTTCAACACTGCAGGTGCATTCATCAGAGGATTTTTTTTTGCCCTAGCACCAGCCAACAATACAGTGATAGGATGCAAAACCTGTGTACCTGAAAGGCCAACTTTTCACTTCCAAAAATTCTGCAGGACTGGCTTCAGGCAGGACTCAACTAGTTTATGTTTGTGGAGATTCCTGGAACCAATCTACTAGTGTGGGAAGGGACAACTGTATTTCCCTGCATAATGCCTAAATATGGACTCCAATGTATTTTTTTTATTCTTGTTTTTACTACTAGGATGCAACGGTTTACATACTGACTCTTGTTAGTATGCAAAAACATAGACCTCTGGACCAAAAGTATTGCAAAAATTAAAAAAAGAAAGAAAAATGATGACTAATTAGACCATTTTTTGTTGCAAAAAATATTTCAAGGATGATCAAGACTGAAGTTCCATTTTTCATAGATTTCGTGGCTTGGTTACACCACTGGTGACAAGCAATTTTCCTATAATATAAAGCATCTTGAAACTTCTCAAAGACACTGAGCAAACTAAAGAACCTGCATCTGTCTTTGAATTACATGAATATCATTCAGTGGTCTCTCTGTTGCTGACGTGCATGACACCGTCTGAAGACCTAACATATCACTTCTCCCCAAGAATTCAACAGTGTTTAAAAATGGAAAACTTCAAGAGTGTCACACAATAGCATGAACTGAATAAACTCCAATTTTGTGCAGATTTCAACGAAAATTAAAAAAAAATCACAGACTCAAGGGCAAAAAGCCATAAACAATGTTTTCCTTCCAAATCATGTAATGTTGGAACTGGACTAAAGTTAGACAGATTGTGGCCTATTTTAGCAACTGAAGAAAGGTTCTTCTGGCTAAAGTATATTAAGTGACAGAGAGGGAAGGAAATGAAGATTGATATTTTATCTGGACAGAGCCTATGCTTGACACTGCAAGCCTTTTAAAGATTTTGGTCTTTAAATTAAGATCAAAGGGAACCCATTGAAGAGTTAGAGTAGGGACTGGCATGATCAAACTTTATCTTAAACAGGTCCTTCTGTCTAAAATGAAAAAAAGTGGACTGGGGTAATGGTATGAGGAAAACAGACAAAAAGCTACTCCTCCAGTAGCCAGAGATAGGTAGAGGCAGCTTGGATTTGTAGGGGCTGTGGCAATGTGGAGGACAAACCAATTCAGAAAATAGTTGATTCTCTTAACCAGAAAACTGCTATCCTTGATTCTTCTCCTCTGCTTTCCATATATGATCACTCTTACAATTATGTCATTTTCACAATCGAATCTCTGCTATATCTCTCCAACTTTCTATTTCCTATGACTATATTCTTGTCTAGCTGAGAGTCTGCAATAACCAACTACACAATCAGTTTTCAGTATCTTATCACCAGATCCCAATACTACATTCTAATCATACCACCCTCTGTTTAAAACGTTTCCATTTTTAACCATCTGCATGTAAATAAAGGTCGGAACTTTCTAACACAGCTTAAGGGTCTTTATAAAATTCCATGGCCCTAATTACCTCAGGCCACATCTTTTAAAACTTCTCACTGTCAACTTTCTGATGCAGCTGTACTGAATTGTCCTTAGTTCCTCGCCTCAGAAACTGGTCTTTCTTCTTGCTAGCTTCCAGCCCTTTGCCTGTGCTATTCCCCCTGCCTAGATAATGGCCCACAACTGCCCACAGGTGCTCCACATTTCACCCCTTATGTGCAAACTAATGACTGCTCAAGCTTAGTTCTTGGCATGGATGTCAGTTCTACCCCTGGGACTCCTATCCCGGCTTTCTGAAAGGGTGTAGCCACCCATCCTTTGTTCTTTATAGCACTCTGTATCTCTGCCATATGATTTATCACATGAAATGATGTTACTGATAGAATAGTCCCCATCTCCTACCAGCAGCTTTAAGTCAAGGAGTGTTATTTTATTCACCTTTGTATGCCCTGGGCTTTGACATACCCAACAAAAATTAATAAATGGTTACATAAGTGAATGGTGTCATAAATTCAATTCTTTTTTTTCTTTCTTTCTTTTTTTTTTGAGACTGGGTCTCCCTCTGTTGCCTTGGGTAGAGTGCCATCATCATAGGTCACAGCAACCTCACACTCCTGGGTTCAAGTGATCCTTTTGCCTCAGCCTCCCTAGTAGCTGGACTTCAGACCAGTAGAGATCAGGTCTCACTCTCGCTCAGGCTGGTCTTGAACTCCTGAGCTCAAGCAATCCACCCACCTCAACCTCCCAGAAGGCTAGGATCACAGGCATGAGCCAGCGCCTGAAGCCTACATGCAAAATTGAACCTGAATCTTAGTTTTTAATAGCTGCATCATCTTAGTCAACTCACCAACCTGTGACTTTGGTTTCTTCATTCTCAAAATGGAGGCATTTAACACTTAACTGAATTACAAATTGCTCAAAAGTCAATGGAGAATATGGTAATGTACAGATTCTAAACTATAAATTTCTCGGGGAACATGATATTCTTGTTTGAACTTGGTAGCTTGATTTCTTCCTCTGTAGAATAAGGAAAGTTTGGCTTTTAATAGGTGCTCAATAGGTGAATGAATGTGTGAATGAATGAATGCTAGACAAATAAGCTCTAATTTGATGTTCCTTTGTCAGCAAAACTTTGTAATTATCTGTTTCTTTGGTCCTTTTGAAACTGTACTGCTGAAGCTTTTATTACTTTATTCCTTCAAAATCCTTGATTATTATCAGTATTTTTCATTTGCATTTGTAATTTGTTCAACTTCAGGGATAGAAAAAGAAAACTCTCACTTTTCTCTCAATCTGAGAAAGAGCCTCTGCTTCTGAAAAACAAAAAATAATAACAACAAATACCAAACATAAATTTAGTCCTTCATACAGTGTTTTTCTTTGCTCTGTTCGCATCCAATGTTACAAGCACAGGAAACGGCAGGCTTGGTGCCTGTAGCACAGTGGTTACAGCGCCGGCCACACACATCGAAGCTGACAGGTTAGAACCCAGACTGGGCCAGCTAAACAACAATTTCAACTACACCAAAAAATAGCAGGACGTTGTGGCAGGCACCTGTAGTCCCAGCTACTTGGGAGGCTGAGGCAAGAGAATTGCTTAATACCAAGAGTTTGAGGTTGCTGTGAGCTCTTAGGCCATGGCACTCTACCCAGGGCAACATAGTAAGACTGTCTCATAAAAAATGTATATATATGTATATATATATATATATATATATATATATATATATATATATGAAACAGTAAACAAAAATTACTTTATACATGGTGTTTGCAAAACATAGGATCTAAAATAGGAACATAGGAAACCAGAGTTCAGCTGAGCCACCTGTGTTCCTAAGTCAGTTTAGATATTAAGTTAGCATGTAAGTAAAATCAGAGGAGGACTCCTGATCCTTCCTTCAGTGGTTTTCCTCTCCTTCAGTGAACTTCTGGTCAACCACAAGTCGGTGACTAAGCAGTAATGGAAGAAAAGGTCAGACATATAACATGTGCTTCTGTAATCTCTGCTGATCACTGTGAGTAGACATTTCTTAGAAATGTTTTAAAGTAGAAAACCAACTTGCCAATTTTCCCTTTTCCTTTCAGAGAAATGCCTTCAAGAACTTGATGAAAGGCACAGTATTCAACATTTTGCTAATGTACAGGTCAGTATATGTAATTTACAGGTATATTTTAAGTTTTTATATTTATTTCACATATAACATGTCTGATACTTATTCTATGTATAAACTATAACTTTGAATTCTCATCGACTTTAAGAGATTTTTGAAAAATGAAAAGAAAGAAAAGGAGGGTTGTTTTCAAGATAAAAATTCTGAACATTAATCATTTCTTTAAATAGTCATATTTGCCAGGATATTTTCTCTTCTACTACCCACCTTTTAAAACAGGTTTTCTCACCAGCAGTGTAGGAGTGTTCCCTTTTCTCCACATCCAGGCTCAGTACTTTTGAACAAATAAAAGATCTTCAGAAAAAAAATAAATTGGACAATTATTAATTTGTGCTATCAATCTGAATGTTTGCACACTGAACTTAATTTAAGTTGTGGCAAACCTATATTTCAAAGAATTTTTAAAACCACTAATATTACCCATTAAAATAAATTTTAAATATTAACAATTAGAACAACACTAAAGTTATCAGAATTAAGAACTGAAGAAGAAAAATACTGGTAAACTAGAAAAGGGCCCTTGGTGTGCAACTCTTAAAGAAGTTTTTATGCACAGGATAGTTTGCAGCACGGGCTAAAAAAGAAATCTCTCACCTTTGTGCTTTGTTCTGCAAGGAAACCATCCATTCCCCTCTCTGCCACTCCCAGGTGTTTACTTTTAATTATTTTTGCTAGCAGCAATCACATCTCTTCCTTGGGCCCTTGCAGTAGACTGATGCTACATTTAGAGAAGCCTCCCAGTTCTCCCTACCCCACTCGCAGAATATCTACATAAACACACATACTCAATGTTTGGAGGGCCACATAGGTTACCCTGACCTTTTGTTTGCTAAGAACAACTTTAGGCTCGACACCCCTAGCACAGTAGTTATGGCACCTGCCATGTGTACCAAGGCTGGTGGGTTCAAACCCAGCCTGGGGCCTGCTAAACAACAATGACAGCTGCAACCACAAAATAGCTGGGCGTTGTGGCGGGCACCTGTAGTCCCAGCTACTTGGGAGGCTGAGCCAAGAGAATTGCCTAAGCCCAAGAGTTTGAGATTGCTGTGAGCTGTGATGCCACAGCACTCTACCAAGGGCAACACAGTGAGACTCTGTCTCAAAAAAAAAAAGAGAACAACTTTAAAAGCCAAAAAATGGCTTTTGGCTTGCAAGCTTTTATTATGTTCTGCAAATTTACAACTTTCACAAATCTGTCTAGTACACAAATTAGTTACCCACCCAATCTCATTATTACCCACCATATCACATTTAAAACAAAGACTAGCCAAGTAACTTTCATCAAGAAAAGAAACTTTGATTTCTTTTTTTTGTTTTTAAGAAAAGAATAGAAAGATTTTTGTTTCTAGGCTTAAAATACCCTTGTAAATTGCTGACAAAACAAGATTTTAAGATTTTAAGCTAAGGGTCAATGCTCTCCCTCTCTGGGAAATCATTAACTAAATCCTTATAAATTGATTAGATGGCTCATTCTCTTTCTTTCTGGTATTGCTGATTATTAAAGAAAAATAGCTACATCATTCAGTCTTACTACCAATAAGTGGTATCTGCTTTTCCCTTATACTTTCCCAAATACCTCTGCTACAACTTAGAAATAAAATTCAAACTTTTTGAAGAAACCTCAAAAAGAGATAGAACAAAAACTAGAACAGGTACTCTTAACTATTGATTTTACATTGACTGGACGCAGAGCACAGGTTTCCCAGTAGGAGCTGACATCATCACCACCCATCCCTGTCAGTCTGTGTGAGGAATTCAGGAATTCAGGACTTCCAGGCCACTAGCGCTGAAAGAGAAGACTTCATGGAAACAGGCTGGGCCCAGGATCAGCAAAATAAAAATTAATATCCTGAGATTAAATTAATTGATTTAATTGCGGTAAGAGTTCTATTTTTAGTAAGTATATGAGGAAAAATCCTTTTTCTCTTTATCTCTAACCATCAATTTAACAGGACATACTCGTACAAATGGGAACGAAACATTCTTTAAGTGGTATATTATTCCAACATCCCTCCTCAGAATCAGGGGGAAATTCTTAGTATATATTTTGAAAGGAAAAACTTTAAAATAGTGATTCTGTAGAAATTATCAATAGACTTTACCTATAAACAACCTAAAACAATGGCAAAATGGTTAAATATTATTCTAAATGCTTTTACTAAGTTCCTTTACTTTTCATGGATCATGAATTATTTACTTATACTTATGCTTAATAAAAATCTATCCCTCTTCCTGTAAGGTTGAGCTAGATAAATCAAATTTGCAACAATAACTAAGACACGAGCTCATTTAATTAGATAGGACCAGCCACTATTAAGAAACAAAGACTATGCTTTACAGGTCAGGAGGGAAATACCTACAAATAATAGTGTGTTTGTAACTTTTAGCCTGCTTCTGTGGTGTAACATTCCTTTTGTGGCCAATTTCAACATGACATCACTGAACACAGAGTTGGGAAGAGATACACACAATAGCATACCACTATAAAGTATTTTTGTAAATATGAGTATAAATAAAAGTGAAATATAGCATGACATTAGTAAGAGATGGGTTTTGGGTATTTACTGCCATCGTTTTAAATGTAATTTATTTAATTGTAAATTAAAAAGTTTAATGTCTAGTAATGACCATGTTGAATAAGCAGTTTACAAACTTCCTGCAAATTTAACAGTCAGTTCTTGCAAATCAGTATGAACCAGTTCCAGTGTGCCACTCCCAGAAAACAGTCCTGGAACCTGCTGCATAACTGATGGAATATCAGCTTCACAGATACCAAAGAATTTCCTAGAAAGTCAGGAAACTGGCAAATTTAGTGGATTCTCAGACAGAGGATATCCTTACAGGTAGTACAAACAAAACCTCATAGAAGCAAACTGGGGATAAGCTAATAAGGGCCATAAAATAATCATGACACATAAAAGTAAATTGTAAGAGTAGAAGATTTACAAGTTAACTCTCAAACCAGAAGCTCTGGTTTTATTAATCTGAAACAAGGATGCATTTTTGCATTAACAGCTCTTATACACTATGTAAATAAAACCTGATAAATAAAACAAAATCTCAGGCTCGGCAGTGTGGCTCAACGGGCTAAGGCGCCGGCCACGTACACCTGAGCTGATGGGTTCGAATCCAGCCCTGGCCCGCCAAACAACAATGACAGCTGCAACCAAAAATGGCCAGGCATTGTGGTGGGCGCCTGCAGTCCCAGCGACTTGGGAGGCGGAGGCAGGGGACTCGCTTGAGCCCAGGAACTGGAGGTTGCTGTGAGCTATGATGCCACAGCACTCTATCCAGGGTGACAGCTTGAGGCTCTGTCTCAAAAAAAAAAAAAATCTCAAATGAGTTATACTGAGTAAGAAAATCTCAAAACAAATTAGGAGGTGAAACCTGCACAGTAGAGAGGGACACCACAAAGAGAAACCAGAGAGAAAGCTGACACTCTGCTGGCCCACATCTCATGCTGGGGTGGCACCCAGAGAAAAAATAACACAAAACCAAGAACACTAGGTATAATTCTAGTCCCCAAAATATGAAACTTTGTGCAATTCCTGTAGGCTACTAATTTCGTAACATAAACATCTCTATCCCGAACCTTTGGAATTTTAATGCCTGAAGATAATGTCTCAACCTTTATAAATACTAAAGTCACACAAGAAAATTATAGTTTTAGACTGACAGTAAAAAACAGTGATTTGGTTATTGTTTTCCTTTAAATACCTGGTGCTTTGTTTTTTGTAGAGACAGAGTCTCACTCTATCACCCTCAGTAGAGTGCCGTCACACTACTGAGTGGCGTCACAGCTCACAGCAACCTCCAGCTCTTGGGCTTAGGCAATTCTCTTGCCTCAGCCTCCCGAGTAGCTGGGACTACAGGCACCCGCCACAACACCCGGCTATTTTTCTGGGGTTTTTTGCAGTTCCCCGAGGCCGGGTTTGAACCTGCCACTTTTGGTATATGGGGCCAGCGCCCTACACAATGAGCCATAGGCGCCGCCCCCTGTTGCATTTTTTAATTGGATGAGCCTATCTTTCAAAAGCTTTTCAAAATCAAACTTTGCTACAAATAGTTGTTTTGTCTTCTAAATGCTTTGTCTGAGTCTTTCTTTAATAGTAACTTGCTTACGTGTCCCAATATTTTTGGTTCTACATACCTATTGTTATGGTCTGAATGTTTGTGTCCCCCTAAAATACATGTGTTGAAAACCTAATACCCAGGCGATATTCGTAGCTCAGTGAGTAGGGCTCCAGCCACATACACCGAGGTTGGTGGGTTCAAACCCAGCCCGGGCCAGCTAAAACGATAATGACAACTGCAACAACAAAGAAGAAAAATATCCGGGCGTTGTGGTGGGTGCCTGTAGTCCCAGCTATGTGGGAGACCGAGGCAAGAGAATTGCTTAAGCCCAAGAGTTTGAGGTTGCTGTGAGCTGTGATGCCACAGCACTCTACCCAGGGTGACAGCATGAGAGCCTGTCTCGAATAAAAAAAAGAAAACCTAATACCCAGGGTGATGATATTAAGAGGTAAGGCCGTTGAAAGATGGTTAGTTCCTGAAAGTGGGGTCCTCATGAATAAGATGAGTGCCCTTATATAATAAAAGAGGACCCAGAGAACTGCCTTCCCCCTTCCACCGTGTGAGGACAAAGTGAGAAGACACCATCTATGTGAAAGCAGGTCCTCCCCAGTCTCCAGAACTGCGGCTTCTTGACCTTGGACATCCCATTCTCCAAACCTGTGAGATATAAAGGTCTGTTGTGTACAAGCCACCTGGTCTATGGCATTTTGTCCCAGCAGCCCTAAGGGATAGAACACCTATCTAGGTTCTGCTCCCAGCCACAGCCATGGTGTTCTCATGGCTCCTATGAGAACATCCTTCCCAGAGATAACAACTGTGAACTCTGGATAAAACACAAAAACAATGTCAAGACTTGAGGCTCAGCGCCTGTGGCTCAACGGGCTAAGGCACCAGCCACATACACCTGAGCTGGCAGGTTCAAATCCAGCCCGGGCCCGCCAAACAACAACGACGGCTGCAACCAAAAAATGGCCAGGCATTGTGGTGGGCGCCTGTAGTCCCAGCTGCTTGGGAGCCAGAGGCAGGGGACTCGCTTGAGCCCAGGAATTGGAGGTTGCAGTGAGCTGTGATGCCACAGCACTCTATCCAGGGTAACAGCTTGAGGCTTTTTCTCAAAAAATAAATAAATAAATAAAGACTTGAAATGGGGCAACGCCTGTGGCTCAGTGAGTAGGGCGCTGACCGCATATACTGCGGGTGGAGGGTTCAAACCTGGCCCTGGCCAAACTGCAACAAAAAATAACCAGGCGTTGTGGCGGGTGCCTGTGGTCCCAGCTACTCAGAAGGCTGAGGCAAGAGAATTGCCTAAGCCCAAGCACTGGAGGTTGCTGTGAGCTGTGACACCACGGCACTCTACCGAGGCGAGAAAGTGACACTCTGTCTCTAAAAAAAAAAAGACTTGAGACAGCAACCAAAAGCAGGCAGATACTGGAGGGGAGCTGACATTTGGAAGAAGGAAAAGGCACTATGGGAGTCTACAACTATTTTTTTTTGAGACAGAGTCTTACCTTGTTGCCCTCAGTAGTGTCCTGGAATTGGTAGAGTGCTGTGGCATCATAGCTTACAACAACCTCAAACTCCTGGGCTCAAGCAATTCTCTTGCCTCAGCCTCCCAAGTAACTGGGACTACAGGCGCCCACCACAACGCCCAGCTATTTTTACAGATCGGGTCTCACTCTGGCTCAGACTGGTCTCAAACCTGTGAGCTCAGGTAATCTACCCACCTTGGCCTCCCAGAGTGTTGGGATTACAGGCGTGAGCCACTGTGCCTGGCCGATTTTCCAGGTTTTTATGGCTTTTATCCTGAAAGAAGGCCCCAACCTGCACTATGCGGGGCAGCTAAAAATCAGAAGAAAAACAGAGGTTTTTCTGGCTTTAAGAAACAGAGGATAGAGTTTGATGGAAATACAGCTGCTGGAGAGAAAAAAGGAGGGGGGATCCGAAAAAGGAGAGAGCCAGAAAAGAGGAGCCCCAAACTGTTATGTAAAAATTCTGACCAAATATCTGGCTGATGCCAGAACCACGTGGGTGTGAGTCATATTTCAAGCAGCCCACTAAGACCAAAAGAAGTGAGCATAAATGTGAACTGCCAGTCACAGCAGGGAAGACAAAGTCTATAATCTGCATTCTGCCAAGTTAAGTGCTTATTATTAAAAATAGAAAAATACTCTTCCGAGATACATAGCAGAATTCAGAATCTTTACAACATATTCACAGTGACCAGGATATAGTTCAAAATTATTCAACTTCAATCAGAAAGACACTGCCCATATCAACAAAAAATAAAATCAATGAAGATCAAGTAAAATGATTTATACATATATTGGAATTAGCAGACAAGGGTTATAAAGCAATTATTATAACTAAGCTTAGTATATAAAGGAAAATATGCTTGGAAATTATGCTTGTTAATAAACGAAAAAATAGGAAGTATCAGCAGGTAAATAGAAACTATAAAAAAAACTAAATAGAAATTCTAGAACTGAAAAACACATGACTGAAATTTTAAAATTACTAGATAAGCTTAAGAGCAGAATGAGGATGATGGAAGAGTCAGTTGGCCAAGCACAGTGGCTCATGCCTCCTAGCATTCTGAGAGGCTGAGGCAGGAGAATTGCCTGAGTTCAGGCATTCAAGATCAGCCTGAGGAAGAGCAAGACCCCATCTCTACTAAGAAAAAAAAAAAATAAAGAAGAAAAATTAGCTGGGCGTGGGGTACACACCAATAGTCCCAGTTACTTGGGGGGCTAAAGCAGGAGGATCACTTGAGCCCAAGAGTTTGAGGTTGCTGTGAGCTGTGATGGCAGGAGACTTTACTCAGGGCGACAAAGTGAGCCTTTGTCTCAAAAAAAAAAAAAAAAATTTAACATAAGTGCAATCGGAATACCAAAAAGACAGAACTAGAATAGGGCAACCCAAATAGTCAAGGGATAATGGCCAAACATTTCTCAGAATTGCTATGTACCCATCTAGACTACACGCTTAAAAAAAGACCAGGAATTTTGAGTTATAACTCTTCAGTAACCCACTTAGCACCTAACAAAGTTAGGCCACATAGTTAAGCCAATACGTATTTATATATTCAGCATCAAAAATAATAATTTATTGAGTGCCTATTGTGTGTAAGACACAAAGATGCTTTAGTTACATTCATAGCACTTAATGAAGGTATTGGATTTTGAAAAAAGAGAAATAAGCTTTATTATTTCTTTTTAAGGAAGGAAAGGACTTCCAATGGCTTCTCACTCTTTCCTAGGTAATTCCTCATGATTTGATTTAACTTGCTCTTATGGTGATCCCTACTAAAAGGAGAATGTAACATTGTAAATCCCAGAGTGAGAAAATATCTCACACCAGCAGGCCATGGTTACAGGAATATCTTCCCAGAGCCCCTTCAAATAGTCCTTTTCTTTCCTGTGTGCATTTAGGACAGAAAGAGAAACTTCTTCTATACAATTTTCACTATTTTTACTTGAAGTTGCCTTTACCTTTTAGGCAGAACTTGTATCCTTCAGACATCTACAGATCATAAACCATGACACATTTTGGTAAGTCAGTAAAATATGGGGGAGAGACATCTGAGAAAGACCATTTCTCCTGTTTGGAAGAATACTCCAGAACCCAGAGATATAAGCTCAAAAATATAAGCTGTGTGTGTATGAGAGAGACAGAAAGAGACAGCAAGACAGAGGAGGGAGGGCTTAGGATGTTCCTTTCTCTGTGTGAATCCTTGAACATTTCTCTCCATCTCTTTACAAACGGGCCACTAACAGTCTGTGATTCTGGGAACCAGCCTATCTACAAATAAGCTCAGCAAAGCACCCCAACAGAGATGTACTGGTCTCAGAGGCTCGTTTCAAGATTATTGTAGATGTAAGGACATGGTTGCAGGTATAGGCCTGAAATGACCATAAATACCTGGAATCATAAATTCAGTAAATCCGCCTTGAAATGAGCTGCTGGGAATGTCTTACTTCAATTATAAAATAAAATTCACCCATAAAGATATAAGCAGAAATTAGATTTTGGTATGTTTACAGAAGCCTCTGAATCCAGGAAGTGGCATTTATGAGTTTGGTTATGCATCTGTCACTGGCTTTTTTTTTTTTTTTTTTTTTTTTAATAAAGATGTTTTTTTTTAATCCCATGAATTTTTTTTTTTTTGAGACAGAGCCTCAAGCTGTCACCCTGGATAGAGTGCTGTGGCATCATAGCTCACAGCAACTCCAATTCCTGGGCTCAAGCGAGTCTCCCGCCTCCGCCTCCCAAGCAGCTGGGACCACAGGAGCCCGCCACAACGCCCGGCCACCTTTTTTTTTTTTTTTTGGTTGCAGCCATCATTGTTGCCTGGCGGGCCCGGGCTGGACTCGAACCCGCCAGCTCAGGTGTACGTGGCTGGCGCCCCAGCCCGTCGAGCCACAGGCGCCGAGCCTGTCACTGGCTTTTTATGTGACTTTAGTCAGTATTTTAGTATCTCTGGTGCCTGTTTAGTCAACCGAACCAGGGGCAATACTCTTTTCTATCCATTTCACAGCAATGCTGTAACTGTCATAATCATAACTATCATTTATTGAGTTACTACCATGCATCAGGCACTGTGACAAGCACTCAACTTGGATTATTTTTAATCCTAACAATCATCTTGAAGGTAGGTATTATTCAATTTGCAGATGATAACACTGACTCTCAGAGAGTTTTAGCAACCTTTACAAAGCCACACCAACTTGAAAAGTGGTAATGCCAGAATTCTATCCAGTACCTCTCACTACATCATGCTCATTTGCTTTTATTCATTCAGCATAGTTGATATATAAAGAGCACTCTAGGTATGCGTGTGTGTGCACATATTGTATGTGAAAAAAAGAAGAAAACTTAGAAGCTGCATTCAAAGAGTACAATAAACCTACAGCAAAGATGAGATACGGCCCAAATCAGCCAGACACTGCAAACAAAGCACAGGGTGAAAGCTACAGGCTGTTCTTAAGGAATATGGATATGCATAAAACACAAAGTTAGAGAATATTTGAGATGTTTGTGGTAATCACTGGAGACTCTTAGTTGTCATATTATTCTCATTCTTTTTTTTTTTTTTTTTTTTTTGAAACAGGGTCTCACTTTATTGCCCTCAGTAGAGTGCTGTAGCAGCATAGCTCACAGCAACCTCCAACTGTTGGGCTTAAGGGGTTCTCTTGCCTCAGCCTCCCAAGTAGGCGGGACTCCAAGAGCCCACCACAACGCCTGGCTATTCTTTGGTTGTAGTTGTCGCTGTTGTTTGGCAGGCCCAGGCTGAATTCAAACCGACCAGCTCTGGTGTATGTGGCTGGCACCCTAGCCACTGAGCTACAGGGGCCAAGCCATATTACTCTCATTCTCACCAGGATAATAAACCACCTCAAAGAGATACAGTACCTTATATATACCCAAAGACAAAAAAGGATTGTGCATTCCTTACTACATTATTTCTAATATGGCTTGAAAAAAAATCTCTAGTATTTACAAATCAGAAGCATTAGAAAAATGCAGTTTCACAAGTAGATTCTGACTATTGATGCTAAGATGGAAATTCATTGTATTAGTCTATTCTTTTGCATGCTTAAAAGTTTCAATAATTAAAGGTTTTATGTTTTGCTTTGTTTTGTTTTTGAGACAAAGTTTCATTTGGTCACCCTCTGTAGAGTGCCGTGGTGTCTTTAGTTCATTGCTATCTCAAACTCTTGGGCTCCAACAATTCTCTTGCCTCAGCTACTTTCAAATAGCTGGGACTACAGGCACCTGCCACAGTGCCTGGTATTTTTAGAGACAAGGTCTCGCTCTAGCTCAGGCTGGTCTCAAACTCATGAGCTCAGGCAATCCACCCTCCTCAGCCTCCCAGAATGCTGGAATTACAGGTGTGAGCCACCACGCCCAGCCTGATAATTAAAGTTTTAAAAGAAAGAAGAGGCCTAGCATTGTGGCTCATACCTGTAATCCCACCATTTTGGGAGGCCACATTGAAAGGATTGCTTGAGGCCAAGAATTCGAGATCAGCCTGAGCAAGAACAAGACCCTGTCTCTACAAAAAAATAGAAAAATTATCTAAGCATGATGGTGCATACCTATAGTCCCATCTACTTGGGAAGCTGAGGCAGAAAGATTGCTTGAGCCCAGGAGTTTGAGGTTGCAGGGACCTAGGATGACACTATTGCACCCTAGCCTGGGCAACAGAGCAAAACTTGGAAGGAAGAAAGGAGGGAGGAAGGGAGGGAAGACAAGGAAGGAGAAAGGCAAAGAAGTATGGCAGTCTCGTGGGAAGGAAGAAAGGCAATGCCTAAAAATAAAGGGGAAATTCTGGAAGAATAAATGACCTACAACGGAGCTTCCCCCCCCCCCACATTGGCCAATAGTTGTAGGGTTTCAAGAAGAGAAAACTCAGGGAAGAAAAAGAAAAAGGAAGATACACCTATTAAAATCTGACAATGTTCTCAACAGAAGTGAGAGATTCTAAATAAGCAAGAAAAGCCACCATCTTGGAAGACGCACCCAGTGGCCTGATATGGAGAAGCTGAGTGTAGCAAGCTACATAAGAAGTTTATGAACAAAATTCAGGTATGGGCCAGGTACTGTGGCTCATGCCTGTAATACTAGCACTCTGGGAGGCCAAGGCAGGTGGATTGCCTAAGCTCACAGGTTCGAGACCAGCCCGAGCTGGGTGTTGTGGCAGCCACCTGTAGTCTCAATTACTCAGGAGGCTGAGGCAAGAGAATCACTTAGCCCAAGAGTTTGAGGTTACTACAAGCTATGATGCCACAGCACTCTACCCAGGGTAACAAAGTGAGACTATGTTTCAAAAAGAAGATTACCAGGCATACAAAAAACAGGAAAACTAACCCTTTATGAGGACAATGAGCAGTCATGTTAAACTGTTCCAGAACTGACCCAGAGTAGCATTAACAAAGATTCAAAAGTCATTATAAATGTATTATGTCCAAAAAGATAACTAAACATACAAAAGATAATTTTAAAGACTGTTATCAAACTTCTAGAGATTAAAAACTACAAAATCTTTGGGCAACACCTGTGGCTCAGTGGGTAGGGCGCCGGCCCCATATACCGAGGGTGGTGGATTCAAACCTGGCACCGCCAAACTGCAACAAAAAATAGACAGGCATTGTGGCGGGTGCCTATAGTCCCAGCTACTCGGAGGCTGAAGCAAGAGAATCGCCTAAGCCCAGGAGTTGAAGGTTGCTGTGAGCTGTGACGCCACAGCACTCTACCCAGGGCGAAAGCTTGAGACTCTGTGTCAGAAAAAAATAAAATAAAATAAAATACAAATTCTGGGGCAGCATCTGTGGCTCAGTGGGTAGGGCGCTGGCCCCATATACCAAGGGTGATGGGTTCAAATCCAGCCCTGGCCAAACTACAACTAAAAAATAGCCAGGCGTTGTGACAGGTGCCTATGGTCCCAGCTACTCAGGAGACTGAGGCAAAAGAATCACCTAAGCCCAGGAGCTGGAGGTTGCTGTAAGCTGTGATGCCACAGCCTTCTACCAAGGGCAATAAAGTGAGACTCTGTCTCTATAAAAAAAAGAAAAAACCTACAAAATCTAAGATGGCTGGAGTTGACGGCAAAGTAGATATTACAGAAGAAAAGAGTAGTGAACTTGAAGACAAATGGAAACTATCCAAGACAAACGATGGGGGGAAATAATTTAAAGAAAGAAAAGAGCATCAGTGAGCTGAGAGACAACTTCAAGCAGCCTAGAATACCTGCACCTGGAGTCCCCAGAAGATAGGAGAAATGGGGACATTAAAAAATTACATGAAGAAATAATGTGGAACCTAAAGTCACTCCTGATAAACCCCAGGATGGGAATGACTCCACTACTTCTACCTTATTTACTGTTCTGTGTGTATGCCCAAACCATATTATCATAAATACATACCTACCATAAATCCTGCCCTTAGGCAAATTATAGGCTATGATTCACATAGCATCCTTGCCTTTCCCTGAAGGGTTAGCTCTAATTGTCCTATACTTTTTTTTGAAGGAAATATACCCTTTCCCTATTGTATATAAGCCCTGGGTCTGGATGCAGAAATCTACCTGTCTTACTGCTGCTATCCAAGACCATGCTCCCGTCCATAAGTTCCCCAATAAATCACTTTTTCCTGACAAACTGCATTTGCCAAACTCATTCTTTGGTTTCTCAGTTCCTTTTGCTTTGGTTGGTCACTTTGTATATATGGCCTATTTACATAACAATCATGGCAATTTTCCCAAACTTGATGAAAACTATAAAGTCACAATACAAGAAGTTCCATGAATCTCAACATGTAAAACATGAAGAAAAGTATACTAGTAATGCACGCCATAATCATAGTGTTCAAAACTAGTGATAAAAGAAAAACCTTATAAATATATAGAAAAAAAGACATGTTACATACAACACAACAGCAAATTTCTCATGAGAAACAATGCATACAAGAAGACAATGGAACAGGGCGGCACCTGTGGCTCAGTGGGTAGGGTGCCAGCCCCATGTACCTAGGGTAGTGGGTTCAAACCCGGCCCCAGCCAAACTGCAACAAAAAAATAGCC
The DNA here is from genome assembly GCA_963574655.1 of Perodicticus potto. NCBI lineage: Eukaryota > Metazoa > Chordata > Mammalia > Primates > Lorisidae > Perodicticus > Perodicticus potto. Next base: position 28,731 of record CAUYRH010073996.1, read on the forward strand.
AGGCGTTGTGGCGGGCACCTGTAGTCCAGCTACTGGGAGGCTGAGGCAAGAAAATCGCCTAAGCCCAGGAGTTGGAGGTTGCTGTGAGCTGTGACGCCACAGCACCCTACCAAGGGCAATAAAGTGAGACTCTGTCTCTATAAAAAAAAAAAAAAAAAAAAGACAATGGAACAACACCTTTAAAGAAATAAAAGAAAAACTGCCAAGGAAGAATTATGCAGGAAGGAAGGAATGAAGGAAGGAAGGAAGGCAGGTGAGCTTTCAAATATTTTTTTAAAATCTAGAAGAATTAATCACTATAAGAAATATTAAGAGAAGGGTCTCTTTCTCACCTTATCTCCTTCATGAGAGAGACACACTTCCAACTCTCTTTGCAAGTGCTCTAAACTTTCTCGTTGTTCTTCCTAAATAAAATCTGTTACCCTGGAAAAAAAAAGAAAAAGGAAAGGAAATGTGAAAAGACGGCCTAAAAGCTGAAGGAAAATGTTATCACATGGAAATATGGATCTGACCAAAGGAATGAAGAGTGCCAGTAAATATATAATTTTTTTACTATCATTTTAAAATAATTATACACCATGACCAAGGGAGATTTATCACAGGTATGATGACTGATGCAATATTCAAAACTCAATGGAACCCACTGTATCAACAGGCAAAAGAAAAAAATTATATAATCATATTAATTGATACAGAAAAAAGCACTTCAAGGCCAGGTGCAGTGGCTCACACCTGTAATCCCGGCACTCTGAGAGGCCAAGATGGATGGATTGCCTGAGCTCACGAGTTTAAGATCAGCCTGAGCAAGAGCAAGACTCTGTCTCTAAAAATAGGTGGGCATTGTGGTGGGCGCCTATAGTCCCAGCTACCTGGGGGGCTGAGGCAAGAGGATCACTTGAACCCAAGACTTTGAGGTTGCTGTGAGCTATGATGCCACAGCACTCTACCAAGGATGACAAAGTGAGACTCTGTCTCAAAAAAAAAAGCACTTCACAAAATATAATCCCCATTCACAGTAAAGAAAAAAAGGTCTCACAAACTAGGAATAAAAAGGAATTAACTCTGCTAAAAAACTACAGTTAGAGGGAAAGGGGAATTAGTAAGTTCCCACTTAGCAGGAACAATGAAGGGGTATAAGTCAGACTTCCTAGATGAAGAATTCAACTGCAACTCAAACTTTACCTTACAAATGCAAACAATATAATTAATTACATGCACCCTCATATTAACCAAAAAAAAGAAAGAAAGAAACTACAGCTAACTTCATATTTAAGGGTGAAAGATTGAATGCTTTCCCCCTAATATCAGGAATATGGCAAGGATGTCCACTCTCACCATTCTTTTGTTTTTTCTTGAGACAGAGTCTCAAGCTGTCACCCTAGGTAGAATGCCATGGGGTCGTAGCTCACAGCAAACTCCAACCTCCAACTTGGGCTCAAGAGATCCTCTTGCCTTCGTTTTTCTATTTTTAGTAGAGACAGGGGTCTCGATTTTGCTCAGGCTGGTCTTGAACTCATAAGCTCAAGCAATCCACCCTCCTCAGCCTCCCAGAATGCTAGGATTACAGATGCGAGCCACTGCAGGCATGAGCCACCAACCCAGCCACTCTCACCATTCTTATTCAACACAGTAATGGAAGTTCTAGCCTATGCAATAAAATAAGAAAAAGAAATTAAAGCAGACAGATTGGAAAGGAAAAAAATAAAACAGCCCCTATTTGCAAGTGACAATTGTCTTCATAGAAAGCCCTAATAAATCTAGTATTTTAACTTCCATTTTAAAAATTAATATGCTCCCCTAGCAAAATAGCCCACATCACAAAATCCTAAAGCTATAGATGCTGGCATGGATGCACAGAGAAGGGACTTCTTATACGCCATTTGTGGGATTGCAAACTAATACAGACTCTTTGGAAAAAAGTATAGAGAATCCTTACAGAGCTAAAAATAGACCTTTCATTTGATCCCATAATCACATTACTAGGTATCTACTCAGAAGGAAAAAAAATCATTTTATCATAAGGACATTTGTTCTTGAATGTTTATAGCAGCTCAATTCATAATCATAATGATGATCAACAACCTGCAGTATATGTATACTGTGGAATATTATTCAGCCATAAAGAAAGATGGGGACTTCATATCTTTTGTAATTACCTGGAAGGATTTGGAAAACATCCTCTTCCTAAATAAAATATCACCAGGATAGAAAAGCAAGTATCTAATGTACTCAATACTAATATAAAACTAATAGATGAACAACTAGACACCCCACATGAGGAAAAAACTCATTTAAACTCAAGAAGTGGGGAGAGGAAAGGGATGTGGTCAGCTCTCACCTATTGGGCACGATGCAGGGAAATAGGGCACACTTCCTGGGTGAAGGGCTCAACCACAACTTAGTCTTTACCTAGCAAATACAAAAAAACGTAACCTGACTGTGTATACCCTCAAATTAATCTGAAATTAAAAAAAAAAAATGCTTGCAACAATCTGAAGATCATTCATCGAAGAAATAAATAAATAAGAAATAAAAATTAAAAAGGTCCCAAAACATGAAACCAACACACAAAAACAATAAACATGGGCGGCACCTGTGGCTCAGTGAGTCGGGATGCCAGTCCCATATACCGAGGTTGGTAGGTTCTAACACCGCCCCAGCCAAACTGCAACAACAACAACAACAACAAAAAATAACCAGGTGTTGTGGCGGACACCTGTAGTCCCAGCTACTCGGGAGGCTGAGGCAAGAGAATCACCTAAGCCCAGGAGCTGGAGGTTGCTGTGAGCTGTAATGTCACAGCACTCTACTGAGGATGACAAGATGAGACTCTGATTCTAAAAAAATAAAAATAAAAGTAAAACACGTAGAAATGAAAATTGAAAATACAATACCATTTACAATTGCTACAAAGCAAATGAAATACTGAGGTATAAATCTTTTAAAAAGTACAAATTTATATGCTGAAAATTATAAAATGCTGATAAAAAAGATCACAAATGACCTAAATAACTAGAAGACATACTGTGTTTATGGACTAGAAAACTTAACAACTAAAAATGTCAATTCTTCCCAAGTTATACAATTCTTATCCAAATCCTAGAAAGACTTTTTTATAGATATAAACAACTTTATTATAACGTTATATGGAAAGGTAAAGGACCTAGAACAGTAAAACAATTTTGGAATAGAAGAATATAATAGGAGGAACCACTCCCCCCAATGTTAAAGCTTACTATATAGCTTCAGTAATCAAGACAGTGTGGCATTGGTGGAGGAATAAACATATAGATCAAAGTAACAGTATAGAGAAACCAGAACAGACCCATACAGATATATCTAATTTTTTTTCTACAAAAAAGGTAAAAAACCAATTTAATGAAGGAAGGATAGCCTTTCCATCAAACAGTGGTGGAAAACTTTGATGTCCAAAGGCCAAAAAAAATAGGAGAAAATCTTCAGGACTTAGAGATAGGTGAAAAGGTCTTAAATTTGACATCAAAAAATATTATCCATAAAAGGAAAACTTGAAAAATTGGACCACATTTTTTTCTTTCTTTTTTCTTTTTTTTTTTTGAGATAGAGTCTCAAGCTGCCGCCCTGGGTAGAGTGCTGTGGTGTCACAGCTCACAGCAACCTCCAACTCTTGGGCTCAAGGGATTCTCTTGACTCAGTCTCCTGAGTAGCTGGGACTACAGGTGCCTGCCACAACACTCCACTATTTTCTTGTTGCAGTTGTTATTGTTGTTTAGCAGGCCGGGGCTGGGTTAGAACCCACCAGCCTCAGTGTATATGTCCAGCACCCTGCCCACTGAGCTACTGGCACCACTCAAAGCCTGGCTATTTTTAGAGACGGGGTCTGGCTCTTGCTCAGGCTGGTCTCCAGTCCGTGAGCTCAGGCAATCCACCTACCTCAGCCTCCCAGAGTGCTAGGATTACAGGCGCAAGCCACTGTGCCCGGCCAGTTTCCTACTTTTGATATGGTATGTTCAGTTATGCTTGATGACAGTATCAAAAGAGGTGAGGTAAAAGGTGCACAGGACCTCTCTAACATACTTCATTGCAACTTTCTATGAATCTATAATTATTTCAGAATAAAATATTTTAAGAAATAAAATTGATTTTAAGCAATAACAATAATAATAATATAGAGTGGTGTTTACAGCAAATATATAAGTAAAACATAAGACAACAACAGCATAAAGCCAGGAAGAAATAAATGAAGGCATGATCCTGTAGGATTATGTTATACATTAAGTGGTATAATGTAACTAGAAAGTAGATTGTGGTGATTTAAACCATAAAGTATCTAGGCATGGTGGCTCACGCCTATAATCCTAGCACTTTCAGAGGCCAAGGCAGAGGGATCACTTAAGGTCAGGAGTTCAAGACCAGCCTGAGCAAAAAAATAAAATAAAATTAACCAGGTATGGTGGTGGATGCCCGCAGTCCCAGCTACTTGGGAAATTGAGGCAGGAGAACCCATTGAGCCCCGGAGTCTGAGTTGCAGAAAACTGCTAGCTTCAATGGCTTTCTAGGTAAATTCTACCAATCACTTAAGGAACACTACGCCACACTCTAGCAAGGTGACGGAGCAAGACCCAGTCTCTAAAAAACAAAACAAAACAAAGCAAAACAAAAATAACCCTGAAGTAACCACTAAAATAACAAAATGAAGAGTTACAACTAACAATCTAATAAATGAGATAAAATAGAAGCATAAAAAATATTCAATCAAAATAAAGGCAGAAAAAAGGAGCAAAACACAGATGAGACAAATACAAAACAAAAATAGATGCAAAATTTAAATATAACCATCTCAGTAATCACTGTATTCAACAAAAGCAGAACACATTCTTTTCAAGTGTATGTATAACATTTGCCAGGTTACATCATATTCTGGGCCATAAAACAAACTTCAATAAATTTAGAAGGATTTATGTCATACAAAGTGTGTTCTAAAATCACAATGAAATTAAATTAGAAATCAGTAACAGAAAGATGTCTGAGAAATCCCAAACTATTTGCAAATTAAACAACACATTTCTTTTTTTTTTTTTTTTTTTGAGACAGAGCCTCAAGCTGTCACCCTGGATAGAGTGCCATGGCATCACAGCTCACAGCAACCTCCAATTCCTGGGCACAAACGAGTCTCTTGCCTCCGCCTCCCAAGTAGCTGGGACTACAGGCGCCCGCCACAACGCCCGGCCATTTTTTGGTTGCAGCCGTCATTATTGTTTGGCGGGCCTGGGCTGGATTCGAACCTGCCAGCTCAGGTGTACATGGCTGGCGCCTTAAGCCGTTGAGCCACAGGCGCCGAGCCTAAACAACACATTTCTAAATAAACCATAGGTCAAAGAAATCAAAAGAGACATTAGAAAGTACCTTTAACTTCATGAAAATGAAAACAGAACGTATCAGAGTTTTGTAGGATTCCATTAAACAAATAAAACTAAAATAAACAGAATATGGAAAATAATAAAGATCAAAACAGAAATACATTAAGTATAAAAAAGGAAAAACAATACAGAAAATCAATGAAAAAAAATTTTTTTTAATAATTTTATTAAATCATAATTGTGTACATTGGTGCAATCATAGGGCAGAATGTGCTTCATATACAATCAGAAACATTTTGATCGTACTGTGAGAGATAGCGGTCATAGCATTTTCTTAATCACTATATAAAGACATTGATACTCTACATTTAATAAGTTTCACCAGTACCCTACTAAGATGCACCTGAAAAAAATTTTTTAAGAGACAAGGTGTCACTCTGTCACCCAAACTGAAATACAGTGGAGAAATCATAGCTCACTGTAGTCTTAAATTCCTGGACTCAAGTGAAGCAATCTTCCTGCTTTAGCCTCCTCAGCAGCTGTGATTACAGGCACCCACTACCATATCCACAGATATACAGGGTGTTCATAAAGTTTGTGTGCAATTTACTATATTAAACTATTTTAAATTGCACATGAACTTTATGCTTTATGTCCACCCCGTTTTTTTTTTTTTTTTTTGGCCAGGGCTGGGTTTGAATCTACCACCTCCAGTATATTGGCCGGCGCCCTATTCCTTTGAGCCACAGGCACTGCCCCCATATATATTTTTTAATAGAGATCTTGTTATGTAGCCCAAGCAGTCTTAAACTTCTGGCCTCAAGCAATTCTCCCACCTCAGCCTCCCAAAGGGCTAGGATTACAGGACTAAGCTACCTCTCCTGGCATCAATGCGGATTCTTTAAGAATATCAATAAAATTAATAAACCTCTATGCAGACTAGTCAGGAAGAATAAAAGTAAAAAAGACACACATTACCAACATTAGGAATGAGAGAGGTAACATTACTGCAGATTTTACAATATAAACTAAGATAATAAGAGATATCGTATTAATAACTTTAGGTTTATAAATTTGACAACTTAAATAAAATGGACAATTCTTTGAAAGACACATAAACTACCAAAACTCACTAAAGAAGAAATAAATAACCTCAGTAGACTATAGCTTCTAAAAATATCAAATTTGTCCTTGAAAATCTCCCACAAAGAAAACTGCTAGATGGCTTTCCAGATAAATTCTACCAATCACTTAAGGAAAAATAGTACCAGTTCTACACCAAGTCTTCCAGGAAATGCAAGAAAAGTAAATGTTTCCCAACTCATTCAATGAACCAGTACGATGTGATACTGATCAGATGTAAAAATATCACAAAAAAAAACTACAGACCAATATACAACATGAACATAGATGTAAAAATTCTAAACAAAATTTTAGCAAATTTAATTCAACAATTATTAAAAGGATAATATATTATGACCAAGTAGGATTTATCCTAGGAAAGCGGCATTAGTTTAGCATTCAAAAATCAATCAGTGGGGGCTCAGTGCCTGTGGCTCAACGGGCTAAGGTGCCTGCCACGTACACCTGAGCTGGCGGGTTCGAATCCAGCCCAGGCCAGCCGAACAACAATGACGGCTGTAACCAAAAAATGGCCAGGCATTGTGGCGGGCGCCTGTAGTCCCAGCTACTTGGGAGGCGGAGGCCAGAGACTTGCTTGAGCCCAGGAATTGGAGGTTGCTGTGAGCTTTGATGCTACAGCACTCTATCCAGGGTGACAGCTTGAGGCTCTGTCTCAAAAAAATAAAAATTAAAAAAAAAAAAAAATCAATCAATGGGGCTCAGTGCCTTGTAGCTCAAGTGGCTAAGGCACCAGTCACATACACCAGAGCTGACAGGTTCGAATCCAGCCCAGACCTGCCAAACAACAATGACAAGTACAACCAAAAAAATAGCCAGGCACTGTGGCAAGTGCCTATAGTCCCAGCTACTTGGGAGGCTGAGGCAAGAGACTCGCTTAAGCCCAGGAGTTGGAGGTTGCTGTGAGCTGTGATGCCATTGCACTCTACCCAAGGCAACAGCCTGAGGCTCTGTCTCAAAAAAAAAAAAAAAAAAAAAAAAATCAATCAATGGAAGTCATCATCTTAACAAATTAGAATGAACTTATCTCAATCAATGTAGAAAAAAGCTCAGGGCCTGTAGCTCAGTGACTAAGGCACTGGCCACAAACACCAGAGCTGGTGGGTTCAAACCCAGCCTGGGCCTCCTAAACAATAATGACAACTACAAAAACAACAACAACAACAAAAATGGATTCTGTGATGGGCATCTGTAGTCCCAGCTACTTGGGAGGCTGACAAAAGGGAATCACTTAAGCCCAAGAGTTTGAAGTTGCTGTGAGTTGTGATGCCACAGCACTCTACCAAGGGTGACATAGTGAGACTCTGTCTCAAAATAATAAATAAATAAATAAAATAAAAGTGGAAAAACCATTTGACAAAATCTAATACCTTTCAATGATAAAAACACTCAATGGCTCGGTGCCTGTGGCTCAACGGGCTAAAGCGCCAGCCACATACACCTGAGCTGGTGGGTTAGAATCCAGCCCGGGCCCGCCGAACAACAATGATGGCTGCAACCAAAACATGGCCGGGCGTTGTGGCAGGCGCCTATAGTTCCAGCCACTTGGGAGGCGGAGGCAAGAGACTCGCTTGAGCCCAGGAATTGGAGGTTGCTGTGAGCTGT
>CAUYRH010073997.1:0-19229 GCA_963574655.1 Perodicticus potto
ACAAACTCACAAGCCATCTTATGGAATTGGAAAAAGAAGAACAATCTAAGCCTAAACCCAGCACAAGAAAAGAAATATCCAAAATTAAATCAGAGATCAATGAAATTGAAAACAAAAGAATCATTCAGAAAATTAATGAAACAAGGAGTTGGTTTTTGGGAAAAATAGATAAAATAGATAAACCTTTGGCCAGACTAACTAGAAATAGAAAAGTAAAATCTCTAGTAACCTCAATCAGAAGTGATAAAGGGAAAACTACAACTGATGCCACAGAGATACAAGAGATCATCTCTGAATACTACCAAAAACTCTATGTCCAGAAATTTGACAATGTAAAGGAAATGGATCAATATTTGGAATCACACCCTCTCCCTAGACTTAGCCAGGAAGAAATAGAGCTCCTGAACAGATCAATTTCAAGCACTGAGATTAAAGAAACAATAAAAAATCTTCCAACCAAAAAATGCCCTGGACTGGATGGCTTCACACCAGAATTCTATCAAACCTTCAAGGAAGATCTTATTCCTGTACTGCAGAAATTATTCCAAAAAATTGAGGAGGAAGGAATCTTCCCCAGCACATTCTATGAAGCAAACATCACCCTGATACCAAAACCAGGAAAAGACCCAACTAAAAAGGAGAATTTCAGACCAATTTCACTCATGAATATAGATGCAAAAATTCTCAACAGGGTGGTGCCTGTGGCTCATTGAGTAGGGTGCCGGCCCCATGTACCAAATGTGGTGGGTTCAAACCCGGCCTTGGCCAAACTGCAAAAACAGAAAAATAGCCGGGCATTGTAGTGGGCACCTGTAGTCCCAGCTACTTGGGAGGCTGAGGCAAGAGAATAGCTTAAGCCCAGGAGCTGGAGTTTGCTGTGAGCTGTGTGACACCGCGGCACTCTACTGAGGGTGATAAAGTGAGACTCTGTCTCTACAAAAAAAAAAATTCTCAACAAAATCCTAGCCAATATATTACAGCTTATCATCAAAAAAGTCATACATCATGATCAAGTAGGCTTCATCCCAGGGATGCAAGGCTGGTTTAACATATGCAAGTCCATAAACATTATCCACTGTACTAATAGAAGCAAAAACAAAGACCATATGATCCTCTCAATAGATGCAGAAAAAGTATTCAATAAAATCCAGCATCCTTTTCTAATTAGAACACTGAAGAGTATAGGCATACGTGGCACATTTCTGAAACTGATTGACGCTGTCTATGACCAACCCACAGCTAATATTTTACTGAATGGAGTAAAACTGAAAGCTTTTTCTCTTAGAACTGGAACCAGACAAGGTTGTCCTCTGTCACCATTGCTATTCAACATAGTACTGGAAGTTCTAGCCAATACAATTAGGCAAGACAAGGAAATAAAGGGCATCCAAATGGGAGGAGAGGAGGTCAAAATCTCCCTCTTTGCTGACTATATGATCTTACACTTAGAGAATCCCAAAGACTCAATCACAAGACTCCTGGAAGTCATCAAAAAATATAGTAATGTCTCAGGTTCTAAAATCAATGTCCACAAGTCAGTAGCCTTTGTATACACCGATAATAGTCAAGATGAGAGGCTAATTAAGGACATAACTCCCTTCACCATAGCTTCAAAGAAAATGAAATACCTAAGAATATACCTAACAAAGAAAGTGAAGGACCTCTCTAAAGAAAATTATGAAATCCTAAGGAAGGAAAAAGCAGAGGATATTAACAAATGGAAGAACATACCATGCTCATGGCTGGGAAGAATCAACATTGTTAAAATGTCTATACTTCCCAAAGCAACCTACCAATTCAATGCCATCCCTATTAAAATACCAATATTGTACTTTCAAGATTTGGAAAAAATGATTCTGCGTTTTTTGTGGAACCTGTAAAAACCCTGTATAGCTAATGCAGTTCTTAGTAATAAAAACAAAGCTGGGGGCATCACCATACCAGATTTTAGGCTGTACTACAAAGCCATAGTGGTCAAGACAGCATGGTACTGGCACAAAAATAGAGACAGATATTTGGAATTGAATAGAAAACCAGGAAATGAAACTAACATCTTACAATCACCTAATCTTCGATAAACCAAACAAGAACATACCTTGGGGGAAAGACTCCCTATTCAATAAATGGTGCTGGGAGAACTGGATATCCACATGTAAAAGATTTAAACTGGACCTGCACCTTTCTCCACTCACAAAAATTGATTCAAGATGGATAAAGGACTTAAATTTAAGGCATGAAACAATAAAAATCCTCAAAGAAAGCATAAGAAAAGCACTGGAAGATATCGGCCTGGAGAAAGACTTCATGAAGAAGACTGCCATGGCAATTGCAACAACAACAAAAATAAACAAATGGGACTTAATTAAACTGAAAACCTTCTGTACAGCTAAGGAGACAACAACCAAAGCAAATTGACAACCTACACAATGGGAAAGGATATTTGCATGTTGTAAATCAGACAAAAGCTTGATAACTAGGATCTATAGAGAACTCAAATTAATCCACATGAAAAAAGCCAACCATCCCGTATCAATGGGCAAGAGACATGAATAGAACCTTCTCTAAAGAAGACAGACAAATGGCTAACAAACATATGAAAAAATGCTCATCATCCCTAATTATTAGAGAAATGCAAATCAAAACCACCCCGAGATACCGTCTAACCCCAGTGAGAATGGCCCACATCACAAAGTCTCAAAACTGGAGATGCTGGCGTGGATGTAGAGAGAAGGGAATGCTTTTACACTGCTGGTGGGACTGCAAACTGATACAACCTTTTTGGAAGGAAGTATGGAGAACTCTCGAAGAACTCAAGCTAGACCTCCCATTTGATCCTGCAATCCCATTACTGGACATCTATCCAGAAGGAAAAAAATCCTTTTGTCATAAGGACATTTGCACTAGGCTGTTTATTGCAGCTCAATTTACAATCGCCAAAATGTGGAAACAGCCTAAGTGCCTACCAACCCAGGAATGGATTAACAAACTATGGTATATGTACACTATGGAATACTATTCAGCCATTAAAAAAAATGGAGACTATACAGCCTTTGTATTAACCTGGATGGAAGTGGAACACATTATTCTTAGTAAAGCATCACAAGAATGGAGAAGCATGAATCCCATGTAGTCTATTTTTATATGAGGACAATTAATGACAATTAATGACATGGGGGGGTGAGGGAAGGGGAGAGGAGAGAGAGAAAGAATGAGGGAGGGGTGGGGAAAGGAAGAGCAGAGAGAGGGAGGGAGCGAGGGGTGTGGGGTCTTGGTATGTGCCACACCTTTTGGGGGCAAAACACGATTGTAAGAGGGACTTTACCCAACAAATGCAATCATTGTAAACACAGTTTCTTGTACCCTCAATGAATCTCCAACAACAACAACAAAAAAAAAAAAAAATGAGAAAAAAAAAAGACACACATTTATTCTCTCACAGTTTTAGAAGTCAGAAGTCCAAAATCAGTCTCTCTGGGCTAAAAATCAAGGTGTTGGCAGGGCTGGCTTCTCCTGGAGGATCTGGAGAATGGTCTTTTCCTGCCCCTTCTGGCTGTCACAGGCCACCTGATTCCCTGTCTCAGAGCCCCTCCCTCCACCTTCAAGGCCAGGGGTTATGGTGCTCCCCTGACCAGCCTGCCTCCCTGCTGTCAGGACCGTTGCAATTCCACTGGGCCTGCAGTGTATGTCGGAACCTCATTCCTTTACCTGGCTGAGTAACATTCCATTGTCTGGAGCAACCACATTTTGTTCATCATCTGTGGATAGACATTTGGGTGGTTTCTACCTTTAGGCCACTATGAATTTGTGAACTGTGGTGCTATGAACTTTCGGGCAATGTACTTGTTGGAGTCCCTGTCTTCTGTCGTTTTGGGGACAGACCTGGGTACGTAGAATTGTACATACTCTCTCCCCTGACTGCCTCCTGTCCCCACTCCCTCATCCACCCATCGCTGTGTCAGAGGCTGTTTCTGGGGAAACCGAGAAGTTGCAAAAAATCAGTAAATGTGGGATCCGTTGGGTCCGAGTCAATTCTCTAAATTTGTCTGTGTAAAGAGTGGCCACTGTCCCCAGGTGGCTGTATGTGAATTAACATAAGTCTGAATTCACCATGCAGGCCCTGGGGCACACGGCCCCCCCATTCCAAGTGCTCACAGGCCTCTGTGGCCAGTGGCTGCCAATCGATCAGGGTGGATATAGGACGTTCCTATCGTCAGGAACGTTCTATTAGACAGGACTGCTGTTCTGGACTCATTGATGTGTTTGAAATATTTTATACGTTTTACAAAAGCCCCAAAGAACCTCGAAATAAACAGCAAAAGCAAGCCATTTTGATGGCCAGAGTGGTGCGGATAAGGGCAGGGCAGAGCCAGCTAGGCGGTGCTAGTGGCACTGCCCTGGGTGAACTGACTCAGAGCCCCTGAACTTGGGGCTCAGCCTTTCAGCCTGGAACGGGGCTCCCACAGAGCTGGGTGTGGCCAGCATGCCCACTGCTCTGAGCTCCCTGTTTTCTACACACAGGGTCTGAAGCCCCGGTGCAGGCATGGAAGGTCATAGCCCTTTGTAAAGCGTCACAGTTGTCACCTGGGGACAGATGACACAGGGCGCCTGGGGAGAGGCAGGTGGGAAGGCAGGGGTGGGCCCTGTATGGAGGGCCTATGACCTCTTCTTCCCCCAGGAGTGAACCGCAGCTGGCCTGGGGAGGGGGTCTGCCCATCTGCAGAGCAGCGGGGTCCAAGGCAGCTCGTGCTGCAGTGCTGCCGACTAGCTGGGCAGCCAGATAGACCCTTGAGGGCCCCGGGTCAAGGGTTCCTTGTCTCTGAAATAAGCAGAGCCTCTGGCCTCCCATGGGGCTGGACGCTCTCCTTCCAGATACAGCCTCCTTCCTTAGGCATTTGTGTGATTTCATCAACGCGCCTGAAGAATTTACCAAGTTCTTTTCAGAACACTCTGTAGATTCCAGCTCGTTAATATGCTCCTCCATATGACAACCACATGGCGTAGGTGAGCTGAGGAATTTCACTTTGCAGACGATGAGACTGAGGCGGGGAGCCTGGGTGACCTGTCCAAGGACACATGGTCAGTGGGGTCTGGCTCGGAGTCTGCAGGCCGCACCAGCAGGCCGCATGATGCATCCAGAAAGACGCGGGTCCCTGCGCTGCCAACATGGTCATTTTAGAATAAAGGAGGAGCTTGTAGCCCTCAACTGCTGTGGCCCACAGGAGTAGGGCAAGGTGGCCGCTGCACTCACGTGGGGGCTGGGCTGGGCCCCTCACTCTGGGTCCAGGATCCCAGCAGCCCAGACCGCTGACCTCATCCCATCCACACCCTGGCCTCACACAGAAAATGACCCTGCTGCTCCACCATTTATTAGAGTTTTTATGGAAGCCTGAAGAAAATAAAAAACTACCCAAATTTGAACCTGGACAGAGTTCATCTCTATCCAAACGCGGCATCTGTGTTGCCTTTTTTAAGGTTCTTCTTCCTGTGCCCCAAGGACAGTAGAGACTTTTTCCCCCCCGGAGTGGACAGTGGAGAAGCGATACGATTTCCACCCTCGGAGGGCCCGGCTGGATGCCCAGCCCCCACGCTGTGACCAGCTCTGAGTTGGATTCTCCTCCAGGAAAGCAGTGGGGACGGTTCCATCAGCTTCTCCTGTCCTCTCAGAGGCCAGAGAAGATTAAGGGAAGAGTATGGGGATGTGCCGGGCACTGTGAGGGAGAAGCGTCACACTCGGGTCCTTCTTCCCCAGGCCTCCTGAGGCCGGTCATGTAGGAATTAAAACATGATCTTCCAGGAAATTAATGAAAACTGAGTTTATGAGGCAGCTGTTCTTGGGTGTGAACTTTCTTAAAGAACCAGTGGGAGGGGAGATGGGGTGTGAACCGTTGCTGTCATTTGCCGGAGGCCCTGCCCCCGGCATGGTCCTTCATTTGGAAATGAACTTGCAAATGCCTCTGGGTCCAGGGGACCTGAGACCAGCCCTCCGGGTGGAGTGACAGTCACTTGGCGACTTGATTGGGACAGAGACACCCACAGGGGCTGGTTGTCTTGACTATGCGTGCACGTGGGACAGCAGTGCAGTATACCCAGGGCTGCTCTGAGAGCCCCCCCTATTTGCAGCCCTGGTGGCTCAATGCAAACCTGTCAGCACCTTTTTGGCCTCAGTTCCTATCAGTAAACTGCAGAGGGTGGACTAAATTTCTAAGATGCGGCACTTGTTGTAGCTGCTGTTACAGGCTAAGCGTTATTTTATTCAGTCCTTGTAACGCTCATGGTATGAGTGCTGTTGTTAACCCTTCACGTTTAGAGTAGAACAAACCAAGGATCCGAAAGGGAAGGGACTGTGCCCGGGTCTCCCAGGAGCTGGGTCTGGACTCGTGACCGCAGTGCTCGGCTTGGTACAGGGGTTCCAGGGGTACGTGCCTACTACACCAGATAGGACCGGGGCAGAGGCCCCTGTGTGCAGGGCTGCCGCCCTCCCCAACCCCCAAAGTAGGCTGTGTGTGGGGGGGGCGGGGAGCAGACGGCCCTGGTTTATTGGTGAGGAGCAGAGTGTCTTGCCCAGAGCTTGCCCTCTGGCTGCCCAGCCAACTCTGCTTCTGGACTGCTGTGCTGAATTGAGGAGCAAGACGTATTTTCCATGTTGTGTAAAACTCATCTGCATGGGAGCCACACAGATGGAAATAAAATATTTACCATTTGGAACGAAATTCCAACTGGAGCAAAAAGCACTCTAAGCAAAGGATGTGGGGAAGAGGGAGAGTTTTCGGATGCAAACAGCTGCTGCCCAGCTGCGGCCGTGGGAGAAGGGCGGGCCAGGTGCTGGGGATGCGGTCCCGAGGGTGGGGGGCACTGCCCTCCTCAGAGGCCGCTGGGCCCTCGATTTCTGGGGCCTCTCCTGGAGGTGTGTGTGCTTGGGGGCCCACCTGCCCTTCCCGCAGCCCTGTGTGCGCCGAGCCACTGGAGGCCTCATGCTTGGACGTGCTCCCAGCCCCTCACGGACGTTCTTCTCGTCCACCTCCCCGCCCAGCCCGTCTGCGCTCTGTATTCTGCCTGTTCCCTGTCCTCCGCCCATGGCCCTGGCTGTCCTCTGAGCCCATGCACCCTGATGCCCTGCGGAAATGTCAAAGAGGCCTGGGAGAGCCAGGAGATCCAGTTGAAAGGGTCTGTGAGACCCCCCTCCTAGCTGACCCTTCAACTGGGGAAACCAAGTGGGAAGGGAACGTTCCCAGGACCTGGTGGAGAAGACAGCCAAGTCCAGACGTCCACCTTGTGGCTGTCCTGTTCCTGTTCTCCCACATCTCACAGTGCCCTGTGCTGGGTTTCCTGAGGGGATGTCTATATCAACAAGCTGGTCTTGGCTGAGCTGGGATGACCGTGGGCAATCATTTCCCTCTGCCCACTGCAGAGATGCACGCAGCATGGGTCCCTCTCCCGGGGAGATTCCTGCCATGGGAGCAAGCACTGGCCTCCTGGCAGGAAGGGTGGATCAGCTGTGTGGGGACAGAGCCCCACCTGGGCCCCTGGTGTCCTCCCCTCCCCATACTCTTAAGGACCTTGGGGGTGGTCCAGGTTGGCTCTAGGGGAGAGACCTGGATCCTCCTTGGGTGAAAAAACTCCCAAACTGTGGCTACGTGGAGCAGCTGTTTGTGCCTTGTCTAGAGCTGCCAGGGCTGAGGCTGTGACCTCCCCGGGCCCTGACCCCCAGAGTGACCTACACACTCCTTGGAGAGGTGCCTAGAGTCACCACTCCAGTGACCCAGGGACCTACCTCCTCGTCTGTGGGACAAATCTCCTATTGATTCTCTGGTTCAACTAGAGGAAAAAATCGTCCTGAACCTCTGCCAAGGGTGTGGGGAGCTCTCTTGGGCCAGCTCCAGGGCTGGAACGCAAGGAGGGGGCTGCTCCCAATGTCACGGCTCGCTTCAGCTCAGTTGCTGGAAGTGGCTGGGTGCAGCCCGCAGCCCCTGTGGCTTCGTTGGAGAGCGATGTTCCATGCAGGAGAGAAGGATTCATGCTCGGCACTGGCTGCTTGGCCAACCTGGCCGGAGGCTCGGTGGTCCAGAGGGGCTGGGTGTTGTTGGGGAAGGAAGGCCTCACATCCAGAATCAATGGAGCCCCTGGGCCACTGGGCGTCAGTGACCCTTTTCACAGGACGGCAATGGTGGGGCCAGGACACACCAGAATCACTGCGTCTGCCTGTCTCACAGGGATGCTCGCTGAGTCGGGCCCACCCTACAATTTGCTGTTGGTCAGAGTGCTGAGTGAAGCCGAATCCACCACAAGCTTTTTGGAAGGATGATAGAAATCATTTCAAGAAATAAACCCATGCACACCATGATAATGACATCACCAGCTTCCAGGTATGGGGCATCTGCCACGTGCCAGACTCTGCACGAGTGCCTCACACACACGGTGTGACTGTGCACTGCCGTGACCCGGGAGAAGGCAGGGCTGTACCGCCACTTCCTGCTGTGTGACCCTGGGCAGTTTCCAAACCTCTCTGTGCCTCTCTTTCTTTCTCTGTATTGTGAAGATGGGGAGGGTGCCTCCTTTGCTATTGTGAGAGTTGAGTTAAGGCTCCCGGAGCACCTGCAGCGGCACCTGTCAGCAGTGTCCTAAGCGTCAGCAACACTGCCACCGTTACTGCACTTTTGCCTTGATAAGGCCGCTCCCAGGTCCTGCTCCATAAGGGGCACTGTGGTGTTGCTCCTGATGGGACGTGGCAGGCCATGTGCATTTTAGATGCTGACAGCTTAACCACACTGTTCTGCCAACCAGCACGCCAATGAATGGCGTCCCATTGCGACATCGGCACAGCGCCTCTTCCCCATACGCCCAGGCCAGGCATTGAAAACATTTTGATTGTTGCTAATAAAATAGGTCAAAAATAATTTGGGTTGGCTTTAGATCTCTCTGTATAATTGTGGTCTAGTTGTTTTACTTTCCTTCAAATTGTCTGTTTTGTGTGCATTGCCTAGTTTTCTTAGCAATTTGTATAAGAGCTTGGTATATTAAGGAATTTAAGTCTTGGTCTATCCTGTAGCAATTTATTTTTCGGCCAGGTTATCTTTGCATTTGAAAATACAGAGGGTGCCAAGAAAATGCATACACAGTCTAAGAGAGGAAAAAAAACTATTAAAATTGTAGTACTTGAATATACCAGTTACAGAAGATGAATACAAGTCATGTTGAGCACCTCCTGTAACTGCAGAAGTCAAAGGTGACTTGAGTAGTACAGTGTGTGTGGTACAGACATCTGCACGCAGATGCACACACAGGCACACACAAGCACATGCACCCACAGGCACATGCACCCACAGGCACACACATGCACACACAGGTACACACATGCACACATGCACACACAGGCACACACATGCACCCACAGGCACACATGCACAGACATGCACACACAGGTACACACAGGTACACACATGCACACATGTACACACATGCACACACAGGTACACACAGGTACACACATGCACACACACAGGCACACATGTACACACAGGCACACATGCACACAGGTACACATGCACACACAGGCACACACAGGCACACATGCACACAGGCACACACAGGCACACACAGGTACACATGCACACACATACACACACACAGGCACACATGCATACACAGGCACACACAGGCACATGCACCCACAGGCACACACATGCACACACAGGTACACACAGGTACACACACAGGCACACATGCACACACGTACACACAGGTACACACATGCACACACAGGTACACAGGCACAGACATGCACCCACAGGCACACACATGCACACACAGGCACACATGTACACACAGGCACAGACATGCACACAGGCACACACATGCACCCACAGGCACACATGCACACGCAGGCACCCACAGGCACACACACAGGCACACATGTACACACACACAGGCACACATGCACACACAGGCACACACAGGCATACACATGCACACACAGGTACACACATATACACACACAGGCACACATGCACACACAGGCGCACACAGGTACACACAGGCACACACAGGCACACATGTACACACAGGCACACACACATGCACGCACATGCACACATATGCACACACACACACACATGCAGACACAGGCACACACGGGCACACAGGCACACACATGCATGCATGCACACACAGGCACATGCACACAGGCACACATGCATATGTGTAAAGCACATTTGTTATATGACTCCTGTATATACACCTACATATATAGTGTATTTGTGTGTTTCACAGAACCTTTAAATTTTATGTATTCAAATCAATCAATATTTGGATATGATTTTTTTTTGGTGTCCAGAATGGTCTTTCCTACATCCAGGTTGAACTGGAACGCTACATGTTTTCTTTCCTACTCTTCTACAGTTTCATTTTTTATATTTAAAACCCTCTCCTTCTGGAATTTCTTTGGTGTGAGGAGTGACGTAGGGACCCGCTTCTCCCTTCAGAATCCCCCAGTGACCACAGTGGGCAGGATGCTGGCCCTTCCCTTCCAGCTGCCCGCATCTCAGACGCCCTCTGGGCTTATATCCAGACTCTGCTCAGTTCCACTGAGGGGTCTGAATCTTGAGAACCAGGCCATCTTACCTGTGGTGGCCTCAGTGTCGGGAAGCTACACAGCAGCCCCATTACCCGAGCAGGATTGTCTGGTCTAGACTCACGCATTAATTGGTTTTTTTGAAACTAAACATTTAAGTTCCCCCTAGCACCACCTTAGGGAAAACTATCATAGCATTTTAATTAGCAGGATTGAATTGACTTAGTAGGTAATTTTAGGAAATGACAGTTTGCATTTAATGTGTCTCCTATCCATGAGGAATTTCCTCTTTTATTCTCATTTTTGTCTTGTACTACTTCGTAGGGTTTTACCATTTTCTTCACAGAGATCGCTTACATTTCTTGTTGAGTGTGCTTAGTTATTGCTGAGTGTTTCAGCATTTTCTAAATGGACTTTGTGGTTTCTTTTTTTGGGCTCTCCGGCTTTTGTTTCTTTTCAGGACTGCAGCTGATTATTGTGTATTGATTTTGAGGCCAAGGCCTCTGGGCGGGGTGGCACGTGGAATCCCCACCTTCTCTGCAGAGTCAGGACTAGGGGGGCAGATGCCAGCGAGGAGAGAGGAATGAGTGTGGGAGGGAGGGGGAGCACTCATCCTTAAATCCTAGACCAGCATCCATCCCTTCATGCTCAAGTCATGGAGAGAAACATGAACGCTGGACGGAATGAAGGGCAGGGCTGCTCTGTCCTGTGGCTCCCACTCTCAGCTGCAGGGAGGCGCAGGCTTGTAATTAGTACAGCCTTTAATAACTGAGATTCCTTCCTCAGGCTGCTGGAGTCAGCCTGAAAATGCCAGCAGCATGAGTCACACATGGGTGCCATTCATGGTTGCTGGGGCTGCAGAAGGGGCCATTGTCCCACCCCAGAGTGGGCTGCCCTGGACGCTGGGTCCTCCCGTGCCAGAGGCGCTCAGCCCAGGGCAGTTTTCTCGAGGGGTCGGCTCCTTGGAGGCGTTTGACTTGGCAGAGCAAATGGCCGGGCTGGCCAAGTCCCTATGACAGTGCTTGTCCTTACTGTCTCCCGGCCCTCAGCCACTGCCTCCTGTCTGGCCTCATCCCTGTCTCCCCACCCAGACGGATGCCCACCTCGCCTGCTTCGCCCACCCCAAACGGCATAGCCCTAGGCTCTCCCAGTAGATGGTCTCAGCCCAACAAAGCAGGACTTCTGTCTTCAAACAACAGGCTGATTTTCTTTTCTTTTCTTTTTAAAAAAAGCCTCTGTGATCACACCTCAATGGCGGCATGAATGAGAGACCACCCAGCGGCATGGACCAACCCACCCACCTTGAGTGAAGGGACCAGGGTCACCTGCCACAGCCCTCAGGTAGCTGAGAAGGCAGGTAGTGGGTTGCTCTGGAGAAGGAAGGGGGAGGGGAAGAAGGAGGGGAAGGGGGCAGCACAAGTGGGACATGGGGTCTCCTAGGAACCCCGCCTGACGCATCGCCTTCTTCACCGGGGTCTTGCCACCGGGGAGCATACGTGGTGATCTGGGTGAATTTCTGTTAATTTGTGCAGTTTCAGCCCTTAAGAAAATGTTTAATAAGAGTTCCACTGTGCATGTTACTAAAATTCATTTTTCTGAGTTGGCAAGTTTAAACCGGGAACATCTGGATTTCCAGGTCTCAGGAAATTACAGGCCACATTTCAAATAACGACGACAAGACGGCCACATCCATCAGAGGCGGAAATCAAGAATGAAAGCATTTCTCTGAGGGCTGCCCTGGCAGCGGGGCCATCTCTGTTCCTTGAAAAGTCCCCAAAGATTATTTTTAGCATCTGAAACTCATCTTACCCCTCCTAATTCTGAACTTCACGTTGCAAGGAGACAAACGCGTGCCTCCCCCAGAGCAGCACAGCTCAGTCAGAGTCCCACGGGAGGGCTCGTGGCCTCACCTGTGGGAAGGAGACCTCACCCTCCCTGCTCCTGTCTGGGTGCAGATTTTGTCCTGACGAGTGAGTGCCGAGGTGGTCTGGCCTGGTGACAGACTCCAGGCCCGGGACAGGCACCCTCGTCTCGGGTGGGAGGACCCTTCCTTGTCCAGGCAGTGGCTCTGCTGCCGCGGCCGCCATGCCTTCTCCGGTGGTGGCGAGGGCAGGAGAGCCCCGCCATCCTGTTCTGACAGATGTGGTTGACGGGAAACTGCAGCGTGTGCTTGTTCTGGTGGGTTCTGCATTCTTTCCTGGTGAAGTATCCTACATGGAAAAGCAGAGTATGTAGTCAGCACTCTTCCTATCAACAGAGCGATTGTGTGTCGTGAAAGAATGAGTTAGCGCTGACGGGGTTGCCATGGTTACCCTCCCCCGGCAAGTGGTCCCGGTGTGCTGCCGACGTGGCCCTGGGTGGTTGGGTGCCCGGCTGGCACGTGGCTGTCTCGCTTCTGCACTTCCAATGGGGACCTTGCCAGGAGTGTGGCTGTCCACTGTGTGACAGTGTGCCTTGCGTTTCCTGAGCCACGTGAGCTCAGATGTGGGAGTCCAGGGCATGAAGTGGACTGGGAAGGGGACCGGCAAGTCACTGTTGGGGGACCTGACGCCTCCAGGGCAGCCTCTGAGATTCTCTGGAGGACCCCGTGGTGCTTCAGAAAACACAGAGAAGAGGCTGCCCAACCCTGCTTCCCCCCAGGGTGGGTCCCTGCTCCTGCTGACCTGTGCTGGGGACCAGGCAGGCCCGACCCCACACGAGACCCCTCCCCGGAGCAGGGAGCCGAGAGTGTGCAAATGCCATGGTTCTCTGTTTTTCAGTTGAATCTCAGATGTTTTCCTAGTGAAAGAAAAGGTTGGCTCCGGAGCATATTGAACATCTCAGTCAAGAGTTCCATACGCGCCCTGAGGAGCAGCTCTGCCTTTTTTCCACAGCTGCTTTATTGCAGTTCCTTCCAACAGCCCTGTGAGAGGGAGTCAAGGAACAGACGGCCCCCTGACTTTTGTCGGGTGCATGGGAAGCGCTCACATCAGAGCAGCCGAGTAGATGAGGCCCTCCCTGGGAACCACCTGTGCCCCAAGGAGGCCCACACCACAGCGGCCCCACCCTTAGGGGCGATGCTCCTGGGAGCCACCTGCCCCACAGGTTGGAGGGGGTCCTGAGGATGGACCAGATGGATGAGTCTTGGTGTGCTCCGGGGCGCTAACTGGGGGCTGCCAGGGGGCTCCCAGCCACGGTGTGGACAGAGCCCTGTCTTGCCGGGCTTGTCTCCCGTCTTTACACCCATGAGGGAACCGTTGCTGATAGTGTGGGGACTTGCACAGAATCCTGCACACACAGTTTTGGGGGAAGAGCTTCTGGAACCAGCACCTAGAAAGGTGGGAGGACACAGGACTGTGCACAGGGACGATTTGGGCTGTGGTGCCCCCTACAGGGGCCTCCGCCCACCACACGCGTGCTTCTGGATCTGGAGTGTCCCTTTGGAGATGTCCTGTGTTGAGGGAGCTCTGGGCCTCTGTTCCTGCACTCACCGAGAGAGACTCAGCTCCCATTGGTCCAGGGAAGTTGCCAGAGAGCCTCCAGCGTGGGCTGTGGGCTATGGGCAGTGGGCGCTTCCACGGGCAAACCAGAGCCTTGGACTTGGAGCCCCCCAGAATCCTATCTTGCTCTGCTCTCCCTCTCAGCGCACAGGGCACATCTCTCCACCTGGGAAGAGACTTTCTCCAGGGTCCAGCTTTCCAGGGGAAACTCACCAGAACAGGTGAGCCTCTGCTACTCCCAGCAAAACTGAAACTCACCATCCCTCCACCGCCCATCCTTGACAGCCTTCACCCTTGCCTGTCACCTCTGCTGGTCTAGCCGGAAGTCTGATGGGCTGTCCGTTCCCCTGCTGGGCCAGCGCCCTGGCCACCGTGCCCTTCTCACTCACTGACTGTCGCGCCTGTCCACTCACCACCACATGTGGTCAGGGGAGTGCACAGAGTTGATTACTGCGTCCTTCCTGCCCCAGGTGATGAGCAAGGCCAGTAGCCCCTGGTCAAGGGCCCTGCCTGGTGGTGTGACCATCTTCTTCCTAACTTGCTAGTCTGTTGGTACGAGGAGACTGCAGGGGCCAGGGGGCAGGCACAGGAGGAGTCAGAGGGGACTCTTCCTGTGTCCCTGAGAGCTGGACCTCTGGGCTCATTGAGCCCACAGTTAGGGGCCGAGGAAGACAACTGCTCCAGCCCCTCACCAGGCACTGCTGGGCTGGACCTCCCCGTTTCCTACCCTTGGCCCATGCATGCATGACCCCATACCCTCATCTAATGCTCACTGACTTGGGCTGTACTGTGTCCTGGGGGAGGGCGTCCCAGCCTCATGGTCTTATCCCATTTCTGCTGCTGCAACAAAACATCTTAGATGAGGAAATCTGTAAGCAGAAGGGATTTATTGATCAGAGCTCTGGAGCTGGGAAGTCCAAGGTCATGGTGCTGGCAGCTCTGGTGTCTGGTGAGGAGGCTCTCTGCCTCTAGGCAATGCTTCAGTGCTCCCCCTCTTGCAGAGGGACACTAAAGGGCCTCTTGTAAGGGCACTAACCTCATCCTTAAAGCTTTGTCCCCTCCTGAAGGCCACGCCCTTGCACACCATCACATGGGTTCTTAGGTGCCAGCATGTGAATTCTGGGGGACACAGACATTTGAACCATAACCCTCACCATCCCAAGGTGTTTCTCCAAGCTCGTGCCTCGGCTGTGTCAGCAAAATGCCCTTCCGCCACTCCACGAGGCCGGCAGTTTTCTGGGACGTGGCCTGGGGCTGGCCCTGTACATGCAGCGGTGCACACGAGTGGGCACATGGACTTCCAGGACTGACTGTGTGGGTCTCGTCCCAGCTCCAGGCCTGGTGACGTCACATGGAGAGCTTGGAATTTGGCAAGGCGTGACTGTTTCCACCACGGAAATCAGCATAGAATGTGGCTGCCTTTTAGTTTTCTGTTTCCCAGGGAGCTGGTTGTCGAACAGTCTCTGGCACAGCATGGAGTGTACCCCACTTCCCACGCGGGGCACTGTGTGTAAGTGTGAGCGTACGTGCACAGCTGTCACTGCAGCCTTGCGGGGCTTTATCTCCACTTTACTGATGAGTAAACGCAGGAGCAGACAGGACTTCCCATGGCCACACATTTAGTGATGGAGCCACGGCGGGTCTCACTCGGGTCCACCTTCTCGTCTGCCCCGAGTCTGCGTGTGTCAGTTTTCTTTCTCTTCTGGCTCTGGCGCCTTTTGCTGCTGGTGCCCAGCCTGTCTGGCTGCAGACGTCAGGAGAGCCTGTCTTTCTGCAAGGCCCTTCCCTCTGGCTTCTGGCGGGGTGTTATTCAGAACACACAGATCTGTGGGGGCTGGTGCGGATCCTTGGACAGCCAGAACCCCTGGAGTCCCCCGTGTTCATAAGGCCAGTCTGTCTCATGACCTGCCAAGTCCTCTGTCTCGGAGTTCTGCTAGCCCAGTTGCCCCTCTGTGCCAGTCTGAGGCTGGGCAGGGGTGGTGTAGGGACGTTGTGGTGGGGATGGGGTGCACCCCATCATTGTGGAGGAGCTGAGGGAACAGTTTCCTTTGGGAACAGTTTGTCTCGAGTCCTTAGGGGTGGTTTCTGAGGGAAAGGGGACCCCTCAGCCCCACGTCAGCTGAAATAAAGGGACACTCACAGAACACGCCCAGCACAGCAGAGACACCAAGGCAGCCATTGGGGGCAGGGACACTCTTACTGGGCTTTCTCACCCTCTTTTAGTGGGGGCAGTGAGCACCTGCCATCTGTGGTTGGGCTCTGAAGGCCTTCCCTGGCCGGGTAACTAACGCAGGGACCCTGGTGAGGGCCTCCTGGAGGACGGCTCTGCAGAATTCCTGGCGGAGAGATTCTCTTCCCTTGTGTCTTGCTGGAATTTTCATTCTGAGTACCTGCAGTCTGTATCCTTTCCCACTATTAACAAGATTTTCTTCCTAATGACCATGACTTTCATTGTCTGCTGGGCCCTGATGTGCCCTCGCCCCTTCTCTGTGTCTGCCGCTGCCCCCTCCCTTCGTCTTGCTGGCTGCGTGGGCATAGGGCGTCTTCATCTGTGCCTCAGGGGCCGCCTCTGCCCAAATGATCCTGAATCACTCGGCACCTCTGGCCTTGCATCCTTGCCCCCCGCCCCAGACTCTACCTCCACCTGCTCTCCCAAGCGCTCTGCGCAACTGTGCACCTGTGTCCGTGCCAACTCCGAGGGAGCTCAGGCATGTCCGGGCTGCTGTGATGCAGAGGGAGGGCAAAGCTGTCTCTTGGACGAGCACCCCTACGTGCGGAGGCCTAGAGGGCTATGTCGAGAAGGACTCTGGGGTGCGCCTGAGTCTGCAGGAGGGACAGCTGTGACCCTCAGTGTCTGTCGTGGGACCAAGGACGGGGAGGTGGGCGCTGGCTACTTGCTATCTGGTGTGGGCAGTGCTTTGTTACCAGCACCTCTTAGCAGTTCCGTGCCGCCCCATGCTTCCCCTCTAAGGAAGACCTCTGATGGACCTTCGAAGACCTGTGATAGCCTTTGGAGTGGAGTTGGGGCAACTGAGACCCAGGACATGCAGCTGGTGGGTGGCAGAGAGGGCTGGCAGACTGGGGATACAGGTAGGGGCTGAGTCACTGGGTTGGGGCCCCTCCTGTCCTCCAAGTGGAGACCCCAGGGGTCCTAGGAGCCTCCATGCAGAAGCCCTCGTGGTGAGGAGTGGCGTCCTCCTTGGGAGAGGGGATCTGGCTCCAGTATGGATGGAGGGTGATGGCTCCAGGGCTCCTGAGATGGCCCGGCCACCAGCACATGACCCTTCCCCCACCCCAAAGTGAGAGCCACTACTGGGAGGGGTTCGCGTGTGAGTCCCCAGCCGTCCTGGAGACACAGACAGCCTGCTTGGATGGCCCACTCTCTACTTGGGTCCCTGCCCTGCTGGCTCAGGCGAGATGTGACAGCCATTGTTTAAATCGAGAACTTTCTTTTCCATATGTGTTGCCCTTTCCTGCACACGATATTTGTCCCACTCATTGTTTGGTATCCACACAGCTGGGCTCGGATGGGGACACAGGACAGCAACTTCTGCGATTGATTTATTTTTCCCAGTAACTGGGAGCTCCAGCAGTAGCAGCAGCAGCATGGCTTGTGCGGAGTCCAATGTGGTGCTCTAGTTGATGGGACGACGCATTCCGTCCTGCTCCCCATGTCAGGGAGCCTAGTCTCTTCGGGAACAGTGGACTGAGAGGTCTGTCCAGCCCCTCCGGGGGCCAGGGGCTGGGCTGGGGCTTTCTGCCCCCTTCCCTCCACCCCAAGCCTGGTTCAGACCCACCTCCCTTCTGGCGGCTGCACAGAGAAGAGATATAAATCAACTTTCCTTCTGGAGTGATTAAAAAAATCACTCTATTAACAGCTGACTCACAGTCTAAAAATGTGCTCATGGCATAGTTGTGGCCACTGAGCCTGGTTTGGTGGGACTGGCCCTCCCATCCCCCGCCTTTCTGGAAGAGGACTTCCCTTTCCAAGCACGCGCACTGCCGCCAGCCCTTTCCTGCCGACCCGCCGTGCTGCCCTTCCTAACAACGGTCTCTGGCGTGCCTTAGTCACTGGGCTTGGCCCCAGACCCAGCAGAGGGGACCGAGGAGGACACCATCTGGAGAGGAATTGGTGTCCAGATGAGAGAGGAAATTGCCCTGAGATAATTGAAATGGCAAGAAGGGAAACCCGGTCAGCACAGTTACAGGCGAGTGGGGGCGGCCTGGGGTCCCTGACCCACAGGGTCTCCTTGTCCACTCACTCCCCACACTCCCAGCCACACAGTGACCTGGTCTGCTGACCTGGGGTCCTCCCAAGTCTGAGGGGCCTGCGGGACAGCTGCCTCTCCTTACACTTCCCAGGCTTCGGCTAGGCTGGGCAGGTGTGGACAGGCACCAAGAGATGTGGAGTGTCCTCCAAGAGTGGGATGGAGAGGGTCTAGGTCTGTGTGGCCGGGCGCCTCCATGTAACCCACTTACGGTGACCTGAAGACAGGATGAGCTGCATGCTGGGCACCATCTGAGTATGTGCTGGGCGTCATCTCCTCCAGCGGCCTTTGGGGGTCCATGCTGGCACCGTCTGAGCATGTGCTGGGCGCCATCTCCTCCAGTGGCCTTTGGGTGTCCGTGCTAGCATCTGCCAAAGTGAGGACCAGGTCCCGCCTGCGCCTGCGTCGTCAGACCTCCTTGTCCTGGACTGGGACTCCCTGGGGCAGGGCTAGGCCTTTCCCCCGGCTCCCCATGGCCAGCTCAGCACTGCTGGCCTCATGGAGGACTTGGTTAGCATTTGGAAGACTAGGTTCTGAGCCCAAGAAGCTCAGCATTTTAGGGTCGGGTTTTGCAAGTGAGAGAGGCTGACCAGGGGCTGGGCCAGGTCTGTAGAGAATGGCTACAAGCTGAGCCTCTCGCTCAGCTGGGGCCACAGGCTATGAGGTCCTCAGAGGCAGCAGGAGCCTGGATGGCCCCATAATCGTGGACATGGTCCCCAAATCCATCCCCCAGCTGCTGTCAGCTCAGTCAGTGGCTGTGAAGAAGTCAGACTGGGCTTTGCCCCAAGAGCCACCCTGAGTGTCCTGAGGGCAATGTATTGGTCAGCATGACACTTGTCACCTGACCTGCATGTAGCAGGCCTACTTGAGTGCCTATGGAATACCAGGCCCCAGTGTGGATGGGCCTCCGTGTTG
>CAUYRH010074001.1:0-16742 GCA_963574655.1 Perodicticus potto
GTTTTAAAACTCAGGAATCTGTTATATTTTTGGATGCAAATACTAAAGAGGGAATAAGCTTTGCACACAGATAAAGCTTTGTGAAGAAGATAAAGGGCTAATTCATGGGCAAGCTTTGAACTGTCACAGAATCCGGGATTGGAGTTTGGGTCAAGATGACTCAGAGTCCTAACACTCACAAAATCTCTAGTCTTAAATTAAAAAAAAAAAAAAAAAAAAATATATATATATATATATATATATATGTGTGTGTGTGTGTGTGTGTGTGTGTGTGTGTGTGTATATATATATATATATAACCATGTTTTATTATGAAGCTGTTTTATTAAAGTACTTTCCAGCTTGGAAACAGATTGCCCAGTTTTGGAGGCTGAGAGTCTGACATTGAGTCACTGGTGGATTCTGTATGTGGTAAAGACCTACCCTTCATAGATGGTGCTTTCTAGCTGTGTTCTCACATGGTGGAAGGAGAAAACAATCTCCCTCAGGCCTCTTTTATTAGGGTACTATTTCCATCCATAAGGGCTTCACCTCAATAACCTAATCACCTCCCATGGCCTCATCTCTTAATCACTCTGGGAGTGATTAATCTCTCTATCACTCTGGGAGTTAAGATTTCAGCATATAAATTTGGGGGGCAGGAAAGCAAGATGGCAGACTAGAGACATCTCCTTTATAGCCACTTGTAGTGAGATTGTGGAGAAAGATTTCCACATTTCTGGCTGAAGTCCCTGCCCAGAAACATTACTTTTGGGGGCACAAGAAGGCATCAGGAGACTGCAGGAGCCAAAGAAGATGTCAGAAGCCATAGAGAACTGGCAGAGTTCAGCTAGTTTGGTGATGGTTTGCAGACAGAGAAGGGCTGCCAAATCCTGACCTTTTTTTTGTTTGTTTTTTGGACCTGAGCACCCTTGCTGGAGTTAGCTTGAGAGAGCTTAGGTGAGCAAGTAATGAACGGCACCCAGTGGCCACAATTAAGCCACCAGGTGGAGTGAAGCTCTTGTTATTCAGCTGCTGACCATGTGCGGCCATTGTGGGAGAGCTTCCAGGGAGGAACAGCCCACAGTGTCCTAGGGAGAGGCTGGTTCTGGTGTGCCTGCTGAGCTGGACACCTACCCATGGGAAGATGAGTGAAAATGCTTTCCTGGAAAATCCACTGCATAGCCAATGAACACTGTTTGGAAAAGTTGAGGTGTATCTATTAAGGAAGTTCACAAGAGCTTCAGGCTCCCAACCCTGCAAAGACTGAGGACAAAGACATCGGGAAGATGAGATTAGGTCTCCTTGGCAAGATAGTGTTTTTCAGCCCCCATCTTATACAGCCATATCAGTGTCATGATTAGCATGTCATACCCCAGAATGTCACCTGTTGTCCAGGCAATATATGGAAAATATATATATTTGTTCCATTTTTTTTTTTATTTTTCCACTAGATGTTTTGGGGTTTTTTGCTTCTGTATTTATAATTTTTCCATCTTTCTTTCTTCAATAGTAAGGGCTCTGGGGTTTTTTTGCTATAGTTTTTCTGCTCCTTTTATTCCTTTTTTTCCAATTTTTCCCTTGAGGTTTTTGTTTCATTGTGTTGTATTTATTTTTCCACATTTCCTTTCTTCAGTAATAAGTGTTTCATTTTTGCTATGGTTTTTCTACCCCTTTTATTCTTTCTTCCTTTCTATTTCTCTTCTTTTCTGTCTCTTTTTGTAAATATTTTTCTACTTGTCTCATTGTGCCCACATAAATTTTTCAAATAACAATTACAATATACCCTCCCATTTTTACATCTTATATAAATTTATTTTCAATTTTCTTTGTATACTTCTATTATTTTTTTCTGATTTGTTTTATTCTTTGCCAATTTGTATTCTATTTAAGGGACACAGCCTCACTCCAGTGGGTAGGCTGGAGTGCCATAGCACTGGCATGACTCAAAGAGACCTTGATCCCCTTGTCTAGGGGGTACTTTTAGCATTGGCCTTTAGAAGGACAGTATTGTTAGGTCCCCACTGCAACATACTGTTGGATTTTATTTTTCTTCTCTATTTGGTGGAGGTGGTATCTTGTTTTTTCTCAGGTGGGTAAGAAGCTCCTGATCTAAAGGGCCCCACAAATTCTAGCCTTCCAGAGGCCAGAAATTGCAGGTGTGGGTCAAAGCACCCAGCTGAACATCACTACTACCCTGGTCTCTCTTTCTTTTCTTCTCTTCCTTTTCTCAATCATTCCTTTAACCCCTTTTCTTTTTTTTTCTCTCTCTTTTTCTATCTTTTCACCCTTCTTGCTCTTCACTCTTCTCTTCCTTTTGGTCCTATACCAAAAGGACACTTCAACACCTATGCACAGAAACAGGGTAATCTAAAGAGAAGAAAGAACTAAAAGGAAAAAGTAAGTGAAGGAAGCAGACAAAAAGAAAACACTTATGAAGAGGACCCAACAAAATAATCCTGGTAACATGAAAAAACAGAAAAGAGCAACCAGGAGATCATGAGGTAGCTACTATAGAGGATTCTACCCATAAAGAAATGATATAAATGAAAGAAAGGGAATTTAAAGTATGAATGATAAAGAAAAATGAAGAAAATTGCTGAGAAAGAGTAAAATAACCAAAAGGAAGTCCAAAAACAGAACCAAATAAAAGATAAAAGATAGGAAGAATATAGACAGGATATAGTGAACCTTAAGAAATTGAAGGCGTCAATCAGGAAACTTAAAGATGCAGTAGAAAGTATCAATAACAAATTGTACCATGGAGAAGAAAGAATATCAGTGCTAGAGGATAAAGCTCTTGAGCTAACCCAGGCAGCTAAGGAGCCAGAAAAGAAGAGAAAGAAAGCAGAATGTTTACTCAGAGAATTATGGGACTTCAAGAGGCATTCAAACATAGAATTACAGGTATCCCAGAAGAGAAAGGACAATGTCCCTTAGGAATGGAAACTTTACTGGAGGTTATCATAAATGAAAATTTCCCAAGTATCGCCAAGATTCTGACAACTCCTTTCAGAGGGATATTCAACCCCAGGTTGTCTCAACTCAAACAGAGCTTCTCCAAGACACGTTTACATGAAACCATACAAAGTCAATACAAAAGAGAAAATTTTATAAGCAGCCAGGAGTAAGCATCAATGGACCTACAGGGGCAGATCTATCAGGGTGGCAGTGGACTTCTCAAATGAAACTTTTCAAACCAGAAGAGAATGGTCATCTCCCTTAAACCTGCTTAAGCAAAACAATTTCCAGAATTCTATATTTTGTTAAGCTAAACTTTAATGTTGATGGAGAAATCAAATCTTTTACTGATATGCAAACACTGAGAAAATTTGCCACAACAACAACACCTTTACAGGAAATACTTAGACCTATTCACCACACGGATCCCCACAATGGACCACCAACAAAGTAAACATCAGAAACTAAAGGACAAAACCTAGTATACACAATGATGCAAAGGGTAAAACCAAGCAATGACCTTTCACAAAACAAGATAAATAGAACTTCACCACACTTATCAATTCTCTCAATAAATATTAATCACTTGAATTCTCCACTGAAGAGGCACAGGCTGGCCAACTGGATAAAAAAAGCAGAAGCTTTCCATATTCTGTCTACAGGAAACACATCTAGCCTCAAAGGACAAAACAAGACTCAGAGAGAAGGTATGGAAAACTGTATTTCAGGCAAATGGGAATCAAACGAAGGAGGGGTTACAATTTTATTTTCAGATACAAGTAGATTTAAAGCAACTAAAATCAAAAAGGCAAAAGTGGACACTTCATACTGGTGAAGGGAACAATACAACAAGAGAATATTTCAATTCTATGTATCTATGTATCCAGCTTAAATACTCCAGATTTATGAAATGGACCTTAATTGATCTGAGCAATATGATATCCTATAACACCATAATAGAAGGGGACTTTAACACCCCTTTTACAGAGCTGGACAGATCCTCTAAACAGAAACTAAACAAAGATTCAGGTACTGAAATGCAACCCTAGAACCACTGTGCTTAATAGACAATATAGAGAACACACCATCCCAGAGCTAAGGAATATACATTCTTCCCATTGGCCCATAGAACATTCTCCAAAATAGGTCATATCCTAGGACACAAAACGAACCTCAACAAATTTAAAAGAATTGAAATCATACCTTGTATCTTCTCAGATCACAAGGCAATAAAGGTGAACTCAACTCCAAAAAACTTTTCAACTCCACAAAAAGGCATGGAAACTAAACAAACTTTATCCCATTTATCCCATTAAATGCCTACATCCAAAAAACAGAAAGAGAGTACATCAACAACCTAATGAATCATCTTAAAGAAATGGAAAAGGAATAGCCATTCCAATGCCATCCATTCGAAATCTAGTAGAAGAAAAGAAATAACCAAAATTAAATCAGAAATAAATGAAATTGAAAATAAAAGAATCATTCAGAAAATCAATGAAACAAAAGGTGGTACTTCAAAAAAATTAATCAAATTGGTGAACCATTAGCCAGATTAATTAGAAACAGAAAAGCAAAATCTTTAATAACCTCAATAAGAAATTTAAAGGGGGAAATAACAACAGATACCACAGAGATACAAGAGATTATTTTTGACTACTATAAAAAACTCTGTACCCTGAAATTTGACAATTAGGAGGAAATGGACCAATATCTGGAATCACACCATCTCCCTAGACTTAACTAGGAAGAAATAGATCTCTTGAACAGACCAATATCAAGCACGGAGATAGAAGAAACAATAAAAAAGCCCCTCCCACAGAAAGCCCAGTCTAGGCTCAGCATCTGTGGCTCAAGCAGCTAAGGCGCCAGCCACATACACCTGAGCTGGCAGGTTCAAATCCAGCCCAGGCCTGCCAAACAACAATGACGGCTGCAACCAAAAAATAAAAAATAGCTGGGCATTGTGTCAGGCGCCTGTGGTCCCAGCTACTTGGGAGGCAGAGGCAGGAGAATCGCTTGAGCCCAGGAGTTGGAAGTTGCTGTGAGCTGTGATGCCACGTACTCTACCCAGGGCAACAGCTTGAGGCTCTGTCTCAAAAAATGAAAAATAAAAAAGCCCTAGACTAAATGGCTTCACACCAGAATTCCGGAATTGCCAAAGATGAGCTGGTACCTATACTACAGAACCTAGTCCGAAACATTGAGAAGGAAGGAGCCTTCACAACATGCTCTATGAAGCAAACATTATCCTGATTTCAAAACCAGGAAAAGACCCAACTAAAATAGAGAACTACAGACCAATTTCACTAGGGAATATTGATGCAAAAATACTCAGCAAAATCTTAGCTAATAGATTGCAACTACACTTAAAAAAAATTATACATCATGATTAAGTAGGTTTCATCCCACGGATACAAGTTTGGTTTAACATATGCAAATCCATAAATGTAATTCATCATACCAAGTACCAAAAACAAAGACCATATGATCCTCTCAATAGATGTAGAAACACATTTGATAAAATTCGGCATCCTTTTCTAACAAAGAACACTTAGGAAAATAAGCACACATGGCACATTTCTTAAGCTGATTAAAGCCATCCACGACAAACCCACAGATAATATCAAACTAAATGGAGTAAAACTGAAAGCTTTGCCACTTAGAACTGGAACCAGACAAAGATGTTCACTATTGCCACTACTATTTAACAAGTTCTGGAAGTTCTAGCCAATGCAATAAGACAAGAGAAGGATATTAGGGGCATCTAAATGGGGGAAGAGGAGGTCAAACTCTCACTCTTTGCTGATGATATGATCTTAGAAAACCCCAGAGGCTCAACCACAAAATTCCTGGAAGCAATCAAGAAATACAGTAATGTCCACAAACCAGTAGCTTTGTTTATGTAAATAGCAACCAAGTTGAGAAGCAAATCAAGGACACAATTCCTTAGACAGTAGCTTCAAACAAAATGAAATACTTAGGAATATACCTAACACAAGAGGTGAAAGATCTCTACAAAAAGAATTATGAAACCCTAAGAAAAGAAATAATAGAAGTTATTAACAAATGGAAAAACATACCATACTCTTGGCTGGGAAAAACCAACATTGTTAAAATATCTATTCTACCCAAAGCAATCCACAGATTCAATGCAATCCCCATTAAAATACTAATATCATATTGAAGGACTGGAAAAAATATTTCTTCATTTTGTATGGAACCAGGAAAAAATCTGTATAGCCAAGGCATTTCTTAGTAATGAAAACAAAACTGGAGGCATCACTCTACCAGACTTCAGGTTATATTACAAGTCCATAGTGATCAAAACAGCATGGTATTGGCACAAACATAGAGACACAAATACACGAAACCAAATAGAAAACCCAGAGATGAAACCAGTCCCTAGTTGCCATCTGATCTTTGATAAATCAAACAAAAGATACACTGAATAAGAAAATCCCTATTTAATAAATGATGCTGGGAGAACTGTATAATCACGCGTAACAGTCTGAAAATGGATCCACACCTTTCATCACTTACAAAAACTGACTCAAGATGGATAAAAATTCTAGGAAAAAGTGTGGGAAAAACTCTTGATGGTGTCGGCCAGGGAAAAGATTTTATGACAAAGACTTAAAGCTGCAATTGCAACAACAAAAATAAACAAATGAGATTTAATTAAGCTGAAAAGCTTCTGCAGAGCTAAAGACATAACAAATGAAGCAAAAATCCCACCTTCAGAATGGGAAAAGATATTTTCATGGTATGAATCTGACAAAGGCTTGATAACTAGAATCTACAGAGAACTCAATCAACAAATAAAGACCAAACAATCTCATCAACCACTAGGCAGGAGATATGAACAGAACATTCTCTAAAGAAGACAGAAGAATGGCTAACAAACATTTGAAAAAGTGCTCATCATTCCTGATCATCAGGGTAATGAAAATCAAAACCACTTTGAGATATCACCTGACCCCAGTGAAAATAGCCCACATCACAACTTCCCAAAGCTACAGATGCTGGCATGGATGTGAAGAGAAGGGAACACTCTTACACTGAGGGTGGGACTGCAAACTCATACAACCTCTTTGGAGGGAAATATGGGGAATCCTCAAAGAACTCACATTAGACCTCCCATTTGATCCCTCAATCCCACTATTAAGCATCTACCTAGAAGAAAAAAGATCATTTTATAATAAGGACATTACTAGACTGTATATCACTGCTCAATGTACAATCATCAAAATGTGGAAACAAAACCTAAATGCCTACCAACCCAGGAATGGGTTAACAAGCTGTGGTATGTGTATACCAGAAATACTATCCAGCCGTAAAAATAGATGGAGACCTTACATCTTTTGTATTAAGCTGAATAGAGTTAAAAAACATTCTTCTTAGTAAAGTGTCATAAGAATGGAGAATCAAGAATCCCATGTACTCGGTACTAACATAAAGCCCGTAAATGATCGAATGCGCACC
This sequence comes from Perodicticus potto, assembly GCA_963574655.1. Lineage (NCBI taxonomy): Eukaryota > Metazoa > Chordata > Mammalia > Primates > Lorisidae > Perodicticus > Perodicticus potto. Next base: position 7,426 of record CAUYRH010074001.1, read on the forward strand.
CGCATAAGAGAAAAATTCAAATATCTTTAAATATGTAAAAATTCAAATAATTTCACAGTATGGGGGTGGGAATGAGGGAGAGGGGAGGAGTGAAGAGGATGGTTATGCTTCCAATTAATGGGCACAATGTTAGGTTATATGGCACACCTCTTGGGAGTGGGACCCAATTATAAGAGGGACTCTACCTAAGAAATGCAAACATTGTAACCTAATTCTTTGTACCCTCATATTAACCTGAAACAATTCAAAAAGAAGAAAAAATTAAATAAATCTCTTATAAATCCCAGAAAAAAAAAGCTGGGAGTGGGATGTTGCAGCCCCTAGGGCCCTGGTCTCGATCACTGCAGAAAGGTACCAAGTGAGACGCGGATTAGAAGTATAAGCTTGTAGGAGGCAGGCTAACCAGGATTGCAGGGTAGCCTCGAGCAATCCCTGCAGTAACCTTTTATTGAGACAGCACAAGACAAATGAGGGGAGTATTAGACAATGACTATGTGCCCAAGGCTCCCCATGGGCTAGGGCTCGCTCTCTGCAAGGAGCACATGCGGAGGAATTGGCCGAGGGCCTGGCCCCAGCTGCAAATCATCTTGCTCAGAGATCGTCTGGCTTTTGGCATCCTGTACAGAGGGGAACACAAACATTCAGATCATAATAGCTAATGTCTCAGGCAAATAAACAACAGAGCTATCCTGCGCTCTTTCAGAAAAATGTTCGCTTACATGTATGTTTTGTCTACTGTAGTCTTTTTTTTTATTATTTTTATATGTACCAAATAAAACATATATAGTTTAATAATAGTTTATTTAAACCATAAAGCTAACCACTACCCCTACCAAAAAAAGAAGACATTACCTTTTTTTCTTTTGTTTTAAGACATTCTAATCTAGACTAGTTGCTCTAGGGGACGGCTGCAAGTTGTCTTGAGAATTCTCTTTAACATCATGTGGAGGATGACCTCTTCCTCTCTCTTATGCCCAATCTCCTTTCCTTGGAGCTCATCTTTTTGGGATTTTTTTCCTTTACTCTTTTACTTTAGTAAAAGATATCCCCCAATATTCTCCTTCTAAATGTATAAGGAGTAAATATTGAGAATTTACATATTTAAAGATATTTTATTTCTCCCTGCACCTACCTTGATTTGTACCTTTGCAGAGTATTTTAGGTAGCAATATCCATCTGAATTTTTATTAGCTCCTTTACCACACAAACACACACACACATGAACACACAATTAGTTTTCAATGTTCTCTAATCTCCTAAGTAAACTGATATTCTGGGGTTTTTTTTTTTCAGTTTTTGGCTGGGGCTGGGTTTGAACCCACTACCTCCGGCATATAGGGCCAGTACCCTACTCCTTTGAGCCACAGGCACCACTTGTAAACTGATATTCTTTTAATATGCTTTTCCAAGAGCTTTTGACATAACTTTTCTTAATGACATTATGGATTGATAATTTTAATTCATATACTATCATTTTTCTGGGTTATTTTTGGAAAGAATATAAATAAAAGAAAATAAAAAATTAATCAGGAACAATCAGCATCCCATTATCTCTTTCTGTCATTGCTTCATATACTGGCAAATAGTTTTGATTCATATAGGAACACAATGTGCATATTACAGTATAACATAGGGGATATACAAAAATATTCCAAAAAATAGTAAAAATACCAATTTTACAGTTGCTTCAGGTAGATTAAAGACAATGATAGATAAAACAGGGGAAAATATCAGTAGGTAATAAAGAATCAAAAGACTTCTTTGTCATTATGATCATTATCATAAATGTCATGTCAGTCTACCAGGACTGACCAGTAATTGAGTGAATGAGACCTTGAAGAAATTATGACCAGATGTATGTTATGACTTTATGGCTACTTAAAAGAAGGGAAGATCAGTTGCCAATGTGTGATAGCTGAAGTCATCTCCCTCATAGTATTTTATAATAACAATGTACATAGTGTCAATATCGTTTGCAGTCTTTTATAAACTCCTCATCCCACACTAGATATGAGACACACATGCTTTTTTTAGTTAATGGAGAAAATATTTTCAAATTATTATCAGTGATAAATTTTGGAAATAGAGCAAAAAAAGGACTTTTGATTTCTACATATTTTTAAAATAGTGAACCTGCATTATGTTTTTACTGAAGAAGAAAAAATACAGGTATTATCTTCTTTGTGGAGGAGACAGGAGAAGTTGCTAAGAAATCTAAATATAAATTATCCCACAAAATTATTATAAATGTTGCAATGAAATTTAAGATATTTTCAATTATATGATATCAACTGGAATTTATTTCAATAAAACTCCTATCTACAGCCATCTCAGGATTTTCAGTTAGAAGAGTTAATGTGTTATCTGTTATAGAGACTTGAATTAGACATAAAATATATTCTCTTCTGTTGTAAGGGCCAAGGGAAAAATGTTCCCTTCACCACTTGAAGTTCCATTACAAATCAGCTCACAAAAGGTAGATAAATTGGAGAAAAGGAATACAAAATTTATTGACATGTACATAGGAAAAATTACAGAATGATTACCCACCACTTAATGAAGTATCACTGCTCTGGAAAATCTATTTTGTTGTCTAGTCTTCAAATACTTGGCATGGACTTGTAATGTGATGACCCATTTGCTTACTCAGTGGCAACTCATTAAGGCATTTGTGCTATTACTACATCTTTATGATAAACAACTTAATACTTAAATACCAAGAAAGGGTAATATTTGTTACCTGTGAAGAAAAGGGATAGGTGTAAAAAATAAATCAATAATTAATATCACAAAGTATCATGAGCCCTTTACTTAGCATTTAGTCATAAACTACATTAAAATCTTTACAAGCCTGGTGAGGCAAGTTCTGTGAATTTCACATTCACATTGGCACGTTAGCTAATAATGAAGAGTATATTTGGAAGAATTTAATTTTTTTATAATACTTAAACATGTTATTTCAAAGATAAAACACAGGGTTATAATCATGTACTAGCCATAGTTTTTTTTTTTTTTAAGACTTTGAAATTAACCAAAATGTCATTTCCACATTGCCCAAAAATTATCTAAAATGAATAGTAGCAGGCAAAACACCCCCTCTGCAAATACACATAGCCAAACTCAACTAAACTACCTTCGGTGTTCCAAAACCAACATAAATTCACTCACCTTTTGGAAACTAGACCAGAACCCCTTCCTTACAAAATTGAAGATTATCCTAAGCTACCAAGACCAGTTGAAAACCACCACAAATTTGCCAAGAACAAAACTAATGGTAACTCTAGTGTGTTTAGAGCTAGCTGGAGAATATATCACTGATAACTGATCATTATAACTATGAATAAAATAACAAGTTTGATCATTTTAAATTGGAAGGATGATACCAAGAATGGCAGCCTGGTTTTCAAGAGGTAACTATAATCTTACAATTGGGATAAATACGATAGGTGCAATCTTAGAACTTACTCTGTAAATTTAGAATTGGGAAATGTTCTTTCAAAATAGGCTCAAAATCTTAATGTCTTGAAATGCTTTGAATTTACAACTAAGAATATGTAAGAGGGCATCTCTTGGCATATTTTGGTATTGAAACATACATATAGTAAAGACCATTGTATATACAATAAAAAGCATAGCTCAAGGAAACTATAAATTGACATACCTGGGTAATTATGATCTACACCAAGACAGACAGCATTACCAGAATTCCAGAAGCCTCCTATCCTCTTTCAGTTATCCTCAATCTTTGCTCCTCCAAAGGTAACCAAAATTCTGAATTCCAGTACCATAGATTTGATTTGTATGTTGTTGAACTTTATATAAATGGACTCAGGCATTATCATATACTCTTTTGCATCTGGCTGTTTAAAATATTTTTCATTGATATATAATAGTGGTACAAACAGTGGGCACATGCAATATTTTGATACATGTATACAATATATAGTCATAGTAGGGTAATTTGGATATCTGTCACCTTAAACATTTCCTTTTTGTATTTAGAATATTCTAATTCTTCTCTTCCAGCTATTTTGAAATATGCATTAAATTATTGTTAGTTATACTTCCCCTACTATACTACCAAATAATAAAACTTATTCTTTCTATTTAATTGTATTTTGGTACCCATTAATTGATGTCTCTTTGTCTCCCTCTCTCCACCTTCTCTTCCCAGCCTCTGTCTTGCTTTTTTGATTAACATTATATGGTTGCTATGAGCTGTGATGCCATGGCACTCTACCAAGGGTGGTAAAGAGACTGTCTCTTAAAAAAAATTTTTTTTATCTGTAACATTTAACTATATTTTTACTTGTAGCCATACTTTGATATTTTTCAGTGCTATATAATATTCTATTATAAAAGTTGTCTCAGGGAAAGGGGACAAGAAGGCAGACTGGAAGCAACCTATGCATGCCACTGTGAAGCAGAAGATCAAAACTTGCAAGTGGACCCCCACCTACAGATAGACCTTAGAAAGAGCACTGTGAATCACCAGAGAAGGGACAGGGCACATGCAGAGTAGAGGAGGTGATAGAGTGATACATTCTGAAAGATTGGAAGGTATCTGAGGGAGGTATACACATGGGGAAGAGCAGGGAGAGAGTGCCCCATACCTCCATGCTCCCTGTGTGGGCACAGGGAACCACCACCACCACCACCACCTCTGGACTGATTGATAAGAAGCTTGGAGTCTGCACAGCAATACTGATCCAGAAAGCAGGCACAGTGGGGGCCTGGTGGCTTCTGTTCCCCAATACTGCAGCTGATACCACTCTCAGCTCTCTTGTCTGGGCTTCTCTGTCTACATGGGGCTTGGCTTTGCTACAGCCATCTCTTCTTCATTGCTCTCACAAAGTCAGGGAGGGAGCACGAAGAGCAGCAGCTTTCCTGTTCCATGCACTGTGACTGGGAATAGATTGCCCCCTGCCAGGGGATTTTAGCATAATGGGCTCCAAAGACACCACTTGAGAAGCCTTGCAAAGACTGCCTCCATGGGACTAAGCAGGGAGATAGCCCTGGCTGCCCAGTGGCCCTAGACCTACATCCCTACCCTTACAACTCCCATATGGCCACCAGGCCCCTCATGGGTCCAGCTCTATGATTCTGAGAGCACTGTCCCACCCCACAGCCCTGCCCACACAGCCCCCGCTCTGCCTCCCAATAAGCTGTAGCCCTGGCTCCTGCTGTCCCTGGACCTGCAGCCCCATCCCTCAGGATCCAGAGCCATCCCCAGGACTATGACCCTGCCCCTGAGGTTCCAGCACTGATTCAGAAAACTGCAGCTCTGTCCTCAAGGCTTAAGTGCTGAGCAAGTCTCCCTGGGTCCACTCCCAAGGCTTCTACCCTGCTATAGGGCCCTGTGCTTCATCCCTAAGGCTTCTCCATTGCCATAGGACCCCACAGTTCCTTTCCTCAGGCTCCAGTGCCACTGCAGAGACCTATGACTTTACTGCTGAAGCTCCAGTGCTCCTGTTGGCCCAGGGCCCTGGCTCCAAGCCTTCCTGCTATAGTCAAACCCCTCTCCCTCACCCCACAGGCTTCAGCATAGCCCCCTTGATTTCAAGACTATGGCCCCTGAGGCTCCACCACTGCTACAGGGCTATGCAGCTCTGTTTCTGAGCCTCCAGCAGTGCTGCTGGGCCCATAACCTGGCTCCAAGGCACCATCCTGTCACTTGACCCTGCAGCCCTACCTGGCTACTTATCAGAAACCACCCCAGTGGTCCAACACTCCACCAGGGTCCCAGCAGTAGCTTGAGGAACAACCCACCACACCATATGAAGATCATCAAGCACTGTCTTGAACTGTTACAATTATAGGGGGAAAGGACAAAATAATAGCTCTAATACAAGCTTACAGTGCTCCTATCCTTCCCCTGCCAGGTCAACATTCCAGGACAAAAAAACACCCTTAGGAAACCCTTTCTTCTCACTAAGTGATAAAATTCCCAGCAAAGGAGAACAGGTGCACTGCAAACCTATCAGCCCTAACCTGAGAGAAGAGGTTTCAGATAAGAAGAGACCAGGTAAAAAACTCTGGTAAAATGAAAAAGCAAGCCAATTTGACACCCCCAAAGAATCACAATGGATCTACAACAATGGACCCCAACCAATAGTAAATTGTCAAAATATCTGAAATGTAATTCAAAATATAGATGGCAAAGAAGACATCTTCAAGATGCAAAGTCATCAACTTGGCCAAAGTCCAAATGCAAGAGAAAGTTGTATAAGCAGCAGATGAAAACAACATCTAACTTACAAAGGAAAACCCATCAAGATAAAAGCAGAGTTCTCAGTAGAGACCATATAAGCCAGAAAGAATTAGGGCCCCCTTCTTAAACAGAAAAACTATAAGCCAAGAATTTTGCATCCTGCAAAATTAATTTTCGTAAATGATGCAGAAATAAAGAACTTTGTGAACTAAGCAAACACTAGGGGAATTAGGTAATACTAAACTTGCCCTATAGGAAATGTAATTGCATTATACATGGAACAGCACAATAGGTATTCATTAGAGTAAAAAAGTAATAATAATAAAATTAAAGTCACAGCTTTTAATAAATAATAGCACAAGAGGGGGGAAGAAAACAACTTGTCATCGAACATGATAAATAGAACAGTATCCCACAGATTAATACCCTCACTAAATAGGAACAGTCTTAAGAATCCACTTAAAAGACATAGACTGTCTGAATGGATGAAAAAGCACATCCCAAGTAAATGTTTTCTCTAAGAAATACATCTGACTTCCAAGGACTCACACACACTCAAGGTAAAGCAGTGATTTTCAACTAGTGTGCCACAGCACACTTGTGTTCCACAAGATCGTAAGTGTGCCATGAAAATTTTTAAAGATAATTCAAAGCACAGTAAGTCTGTACTTTTTTCTTTTATTCTTTTTTTGGATCAATTTATCCAATAATTTAAGTGTGCCACAGAAATTTAGCTACAGGTTCAAGTGTGCTGTGAGATTTTAAAAGGTTGAAATACACTGAGGTAAAGGATTAAAAACAAAATTCCATGCAAATGAAAACAAAAAAATGAGCAGGTGTAGCCATTCTCATATCAGAGAAAATAAACTTTAGATCAACAATGGTAAAAATTAAAAAGATAATATACCATTATATTAGGTAAAGGAAACAATTCAAGAAGCTGTAACACTCTAAATTTATATGCAGCTAACACAAGAGATTGTAGATTCATAAAGTAAATCCTACTATATCTAAGCATAGAAATATGGGAATGTCTGGGAATTTCAACATCCCAGTGACAGATTTAGATAGACATCAAAGCAGAATATCTATAAAGAAACACTAGACTTGAGTGGGACTCTAGAACAAATGAACCTAACAGATATTTACAGAACATTCTATCCTAAACTACTGAATACACATTCTTCTCAAAAGCACATAGGACGTTCTTCAAGATGAATCATATCCTAGGCCACAATTCTCAGATAATCTAAAAAAATTGAAATCATGCCATATATCTTCTCAGACCACAATGGAATAAAACTAGAAATCATATACCATAGAGTACCATTCAGCCATAAAAGGGAATGAAATAATGTCTTCTGCAGCAACTTGAATGGAACTGGAGACCATTATCCTAAGCAAAGTGCCTCAGGGGAAACAAACACTGCATGGGAAAACAAATGCTGTGTGTACTCCTTAATAACTAGGAACTAATTCCTGGGCACACATGGGCACAAAGAAATGTAAAGGTCATTGGAAATTAAGAAAGAGGAATGGGTGAAAACTTACCATCAGGTAAAATGAACACTATTCTGATGATGGGCACACATTTATGTCTTTGTGGATTTCATATGCATTTCTCTATTAATGATGTTGTCCATCTTTACATATGCTAATTATTATTTCATATACACCTAAGTGCCTATTCAAGTCTCCTTTTGCTCTAATTGTGTCATCTTATTTCTCTATTTTATTAACATTACTTAACACAAATTCTTGGCTAGATATATGCATTTCAAATACCCTCATCCCTCTCTTGCTTGAGTTTGAATTTTCTTCCTTGTATGCTTTGATGAACAGAAGTTTTTAATTTTTAATAAGGTAAAGTTTATTAATCTTTTCATTTATGAATAATGCTTTTGTATCCTTTTTAGAAATCTTTGCTAATTCCAAGATCATGGAGATCTTGTTCTATGTTAACCTTTAGAGGCTTTATTATTGTATTTTCATACTTAAGCATACTACATTTAAGTATTCACATATAATTAAGCACATTAAATCCATCTGGAATTAATTTTGGTGTATGGTATAAGGTATAAGGACTGAGTTACATTTTTTTTCCATGTGGATATTAAACTAATTCAGTTCAACTTACATTCATTTTAAAATTCTTTCCTCAAAATGCATTAAATCTTTACCTTTGTTGAAATTCCAATGATTGTATATGCATTGATTTGTTTCTGGATCCCCCATTGTCCTCCATGGTCAATGTTTGTGCCAGTACCAACTGCCTTTATTATGGACGTTTATAGTAAATGTTGTTATCTGGAGGCATAAAATCTCCAGTTTTGATCATTTTCAAGATTGTCTTAACTACTCTATATTCTTTAACTTTTCATAAAAATTTTAGAATTTGTCTATTTTCATTTAAAGAATTTCTGGTGAATTTTATTGGTATTAGAGAATAAACATCTTTGTATTGCATATTTCAATTATTGGAAATCTCTTCCCTTTTTAGATCTTCTTTTACTCACCTCAATAATATTTGTAATTTTCTGTTTACAGATTTTCAATCTGATAGGTTGATTTCTACATATTCATTGATTCTGATATCACTGTAAAGAGTATCTTTTTTAAAATCCACTTATCTACATACTTATTGCTTATAAAAATAAGAAAGATTATATAGAATTATATAATATATTATGATTATATAGATTATATTACATATTACTATAGAGAAAAATAATAGAGTTTTTGTGTGTGCGTTTTTCCTGTATTCAGTGACTTTGCTAATTCACTTACAAAGCCTGATCATAGATTTTTTTGGATTTTCTATGTATACAATGTCATCTCCAATAATGATATTTATTAAATATCTAATTTTTATTATTTTCTTCGTTTGTTGATGTATTGTGCTAGCCAAATCATCTTGTACAATATTAAATGGCAGTGGTGATATTCAACAACGTTGTCTTATTTCAGAATTTAGGGAAGCTAGCATTTACTATTTCTTTATTAAATGCTTAACTGTAAATTTTTCAGAGATGTCCATTAACAATTTATTTTATTTTGTTTATTGAGTCACATACACATAGATCATGAATACATTTATGTATATGTG
>CAUYRH010074002.1:0-20366 GCA_963574655.1 Perodicticus potto
TTTGAATATTCAACCCATCATTGTTAACTATAGTAACTCTACTACACAATGGAACACCAGAACTTATTTCTAATGGTAACTTTGAACACATTAGGAAAGGTTTTATATGCAAATAATGGCCAGAAGTTCTACCCATAAATTGTTTTCCTGAAGCAGAGTATTTTATTTTTTTTATTTTTTATTATTTATTATTTTTTTTATTTCACTATGTTGCCCTCAGAAGAGTGCCGTGGCGTCACAGTTCACAGCAACCTCAAACTCCTGGGCTTAAGCGATTCTCTTGCCTCAGCCTGCCAGGTAGCTGGGATTATAGGCACCCGCCACAACGCCTGGCTATGTTTTGGTTGTAGTCGTTGTTGTTTGGCAGGTCTGGGCTGTGTTCGAACCCAGCCCTGGTGTATGTGGCTGGTGCCCTAGCCACTGAGTACAGGCGCTGAGCTGTAGAAGCGTTGTAAAGGAAATCTGCAAAAGTCTTAAAAGGCACTGAAATTCCTCTGCTTCTAGATCACTGATAGGCTAGAAAAATAAGACTTGCTTTACTAGGAATCACAGGTTAGAATTGAGCATTTGCCAAACTGGGAATTACATAGTGTCATCTCAGGCTAAAATTACTCAACATCCCCAGTATCTACAACCACCTATCAGAAAGTGAAGCCAGGTCAAAACAGTACAGCATAATTAGGGTTCCTAAAATAGTTGACTATTTTAAAATTGCACATGAATTTTTATAGGCACCCGGTATAAAGCCATTATGTTCTTCTAAAATGCTAATAAACCAAAACAGGAAATACTGAAATAAAATTAAAAGATTATTTGAGAATCACTGTCATACAAATTATTAGTTTCTTATTGTATCCCCACCCTTCTAAGACATTTTACTACAAATAAAATTTTATGTATCACTAGTCATGAATTTTTGGCCATTAATTTTTTTTTTTTTTTTTTTTTGAGACAGAGCCTCAAGCTATCACCCTGGATAGGGTGCGGTGGCATCACAGCTCACAGCAACCTCCAACTCCTGAGCTCAAGTGATTCTCCTGCCTCCGCCTCCCAAGTAGCTGGGACTACAGGCGCCCGCCACAACGCCCGGCCATTTTTTGGTTGCAGCCGTCGTTGTTTGGCGGGCCCAGGCTGGATTCGAACCCGCCAGCTCAGGTGTACTTGGCTGGCGCCTCAGCCTATTGAGCCACAGGTGCCGAACCGGCCATTAATTATTACATGAAGCTGACAGGTACCATTACCCAAAAGACATGGCCAATTTATCACCATAATTCACTTCTGTATTTAATATTTCCATGATTCACATAAGTACATCAGTGAAGATTTAACTTTGAGATGTAATCTGTAAGGACTGTATTGCAAACAGCAGTGTAAAAGAGATGTATTTTTAGTTACCCTTGAGTAACCTAGTGTAAAAAATAAACAATTGAGAAGTTCTAAGGGTCAAAGGAGACTTTTCCAATGTCATGTAGAAATGGTTACAGACAATGAGGTATTTTAGGAAACACAGTCCACATCTACATCCTTCTCTCGTATCTGCTTTCCTTTACGTGCATGAAGGGCCCAGACATGATGAATGCTTTGCTTGACTTCTTTGATGTCCTGAACTTTCTGTACGTCTTTGTTTTTCTTCAATTTGTTCACTATAAATTTTGCTCGGCATTTATATTCCATCTTGTTTACTTTCTTCATTGCATCAATAGTTTTATTCTATAGCTCTCACTGGTATTTGACAGGTTCATTTCTACCGTTTTCAAATTCAGATGAATTAACTTTTTACACCAGCTGCTTTATGGAATGCTTTTAGTCCACTAATCTTGCGAGGATTGCACTTTTTAAAGTTTTTATGGCCTTTGGATTTACAAAATCTGAGCAGCTTGTAATAGTTGCAGACAACACACCATGGGCAGGGTAGATAAGTCCCAAAGGGAAGTTACCCTTCCCAATATGTATGGTCCTTACTGACCAAACACCAAGCTTGGAAGAAGTCAAGAGATACTTGAGAATCCCATGTTCTAACCCATCTTTCTTGAAGAAAAGTGATACATAATTTCTGGATAATTCACAGAGAACTTACAACCTTTTCAACTAATTTCAAAATGAATTTTGTTTATCAAATTTTTAAATTCATTGGTTTCTAAAACTGGCTTTAAGAAAAGGCCCCAAACTTAGGCAACTACCAGAAACCACATAACATAGCCCAGGAAGGTACTTCAAAGCATCGTAGAGTTAGTTTTCAACTTAGGGGAAACAACAGATCCCACTAAGTCCTAAAGAGCACTTTTTTTTTTGAGACAGAATCTTACTCCATCCCCTGGGTAGAGTGCCATGAAGTCGTTGCTCACAGCAACCTCAAACTCTTGGGCTCAAGTGATCCTCTTGCCTCAGCTTTCCAAGTAGCAGGGACTATAGGCCCTTGCCACAACACCTGGCTAGTCTTTTTATATTTTTAGTAGAGACCTGGTCTTGCTTTTGCTTAGGCTGGTTTTGAACTCCTGAGCTCAAGCTATCCACCCAGCTCAGCTTCCTAGAGTGCTAGGATTATAGGTGTGAGCCATGGCACCCAGCTCTGAAGAGGACTTTTTTGTGAAAAAGGGCCTGGTATGTTAGAGATTAGACTCCCAAGACAATTCCACATTTTACTAGGGAGCCTTAAGAAAGTTTTGTCTTGGCTCGGGGCTTGTGGCTCAACGGGCTAGGGCACCAGCCACGTACACCTGAGCTGGCGGGTTCGAATCCAGCCCGGCCCGCCAAACAACAATAACGGCTGCAACCAAAAGGTGGCCGGGCATTGTGGCAGGCGCTTGTGGTCCCAGCTACTTGGGAGGCGGAGGCAGGAGACTCGCTTGAGCCCAGGAATTGGAGGTTGCTGTGAGCTGTGATGTCACAGCACTCTACCCAGGGCGACAGCTTGAGGCTCTGTCTCAAAAAAAAAAAAAAAGAAAGTTTTGTCTTATGAGTAAATGATGGCTGTGCTCACTGACATCATTACCACCTAGCCCTTACAGTATAACTAAAGGCACCAAAGAATAAGATGATGTTTTTACTTACATAGTAACCAACACAGCTGCCAGCTTTTTTTTACCCAGAAAGAATATTTTAAAGAGGCTCAGAAAACTACAGATTAGAAGATTTAAGAGTATCAAAAATTTAATTAAAATCTGCACATTTTCTCCATATATGAAAGATACTAAGTAAATTACATTTAGGTGTCCTACATACACACACACACACATATATATATTTTAAAAAATCAGATACTTCTCTTTTAAGAGAAAGTAGAAATTATTTAAAATGAGGAACATGGGTAAAGGATGAGCTATATATCCAATTCAAATTACATTAAAAGCCAAATACAAACAGAAGTGAAATTTTCCTAAAAGGAAATAAATATTCACTATTCCTCTCCCAAAGTAGGTAAAGTACACTAAAGAAAAAAATACCTATCTGGATTGAGACACTTTCTCACTTTGATATATGTAAATAATAAATTCCATGTTGTTTAAATTTTTAGGGTTATATAGTTAGAAATATATATTCTACTTTTATGGGCAGGTCAGCTAAGGGAAGTAAGTTAACACAATCATTTGAATCGGTTGTCTACATACTGGGCAGGGTTTATTCCTTTTCTTTAGCTTCTTTGCACGTGTAAAGCATGCCATAAAATGTCTGGTTTTGCTATGGACAATGCAACCATTTTTAGGTTGACCTTGGCAAATCACACAAGGTTCAATGGAATTAAGGGGAAAGCTGGATTTTATACTTTTCTTCTTTGTTTCATGTTTCTTTGCTCTCAAACTCTTTGACATCTTCTTGGCTGCTATAAATAATGCTATTAGAAGTTGATGGCTGAAAATAGTCCTTTTTTGTGACTGGGAGGCTTGAGTGATTTTATCATTTTCCCTCACGGATGAGTCTTCGGAATCATTCACTAGTTTTTTTTTACAATCTGGCCCTCTTCTGCTTATGTTGAGTTTTCTTGTTTGGCTTTCTCATTGTGTGAGATATCCCTTCTATCTTTTCCTTTATCTTCAGGAAGCTAATTCTCATGAAGGGCCCAACATCTGTTGCAAAGTGGTGGAAGGGGAGGATTCATTTCATTGCATGAAGTACATTTACAATAGCTAAAGAAACTTCAGGATCTTCTTCAAACGAATCTGTATCCCTCTCCTCTGCTTGATACACAGCAACTCGATACACCTCATCATCTTTCTCTGAGAGTTCTTATCCTTCTTCATTAAGACCGTAACCTTCTGAATCAAGAGATTCAACTTCAAGTTTTACACTAAATAGATCTGAATCTGAATCCTGATCCAACCAGTCATCTGAATGTTCACTTCCACCAGCATCAAGATTCGGATTTGATGGCAACCCTGTAGACTCACTGCTACTGCTGCTTTCACAGCATATCTTCCTGATTACACCAAGAGCCAGGCTTTCACAAAGGAAAGGAAAATGACGTTTTCTCGGCCGTTCACCAGACCGTTAATCTGAATTTTCTCCTGTCTCACTAATTGCTTTCCTTCTAGATGAGGTAGATGGTCTAGAAACCAAATTTGAAGATGAAGATGTCTCTTCCTGTAGCTCTTGCAAGGATCCTTTGATCACTCCTGCTTTAAACGCGTGACATTTGTTCTCACTCACAGATGTACCTGAGTCTGATAATTCCTGCTGATGGACTACTGCCAAGTTTCTGTAGATCACTGTATATATTTTTCTGTGCTCTTTCACAGAGAAGCTTGGCACTCCAAACAAATTTCCTAGATCATTTGAACAATACACAATACGTTGTTTCTTTTCATCATATAATCGTTTTGTCCTAATATACTGGCCAAGATAAAATAATAACCTCTTTCATTGTGTAAGTGTCGTTTGCACCAACAGACTTTAACAACTTCCAAAGCAATGGTTTTGGTCTAATCAGCATCTGTTCTGAAGCTGGAATCAGTAGACGCAGGCCTGTTGGTTTGCACAGTTGCCTTGCAGGGTTTTTCACGCCTGGAGTTACTGGAGGGGAGGGGTCCCTCGAGGCTCCCCAGTTCCCTTCACCGGCCCTAAGGCTGACGCCCTGAGTCTCAGACCATTCCACTCTCAGGGGCCCAGCTCGCGGGGGAGCCAGGAAGCGCTAGTCCGGAGAGGAAGGAGGCTCCTGGCAGCAGGACCTCCGTGAGCAGGGTCAGGGCCTCCCCTCCAGTTGGGCTTCTGGCTCCGTCTTCCTTCCAGTCACACCGCGCCGCGCCTGCGCCACACGGAGCGGAGCTGGCCCAGGCTGCGCGGCGCGCGCCCCCTACCGTCCAGGGGGAAGGCCCGGCCCCTGCGGGCCTTTCCGCGCGTGCGCATCGGAAAAGTAGCTTGGAGATGGGTATTGGATGAGTGCAGTTTGGGCATGTGGAAGGCATGGCATGGGAAAGTAATGGAGGAGGGAAAGCAGGTTTATCTGAGTGGAGATTTGGTTCTCTTGGTGAACCTCTGCTGCCTGTATCATTCAGTCTTTTCCCTGGAGCTGGTCAAGAGCTTCCCAACTTCCCTCTTGTGTGTGAACCCTCTTCCAGTAGGCCCGGTTTTCCATCATCCTCCTGGGTTGGGTACAGCGCTCCACCAGCGGTGCCTGTTCAGAGAAGAAATCTCTGGCCTGCTGATGTGGGGGAAGGGTCGTTGCCTTTGAGTCTAGCGTGTAGTAGAGGTCTGGAGGTGAAATTGCTTTGAACCAACTCTCTTGATTTTAGAACCTCCCTTTACTCCATTTCCAGAGATACTGGGGCCCTAATTCCTGAGACTTCTGAACATTTTGTCTTGTAAATAAGATTGGTTCTTAATTTTATTAATTACTGTGTTAGGGTTTAGCTTTTAGGTATCTTGAATTGGTTATTGCTCATCCATTTTCCCTTCTGGCTTTATATATTTTGTTTGCAATTATCACCTCTCTTCTCTTTAGGCTTATTATCTTAAAAAAAAAGAAAAAAGAAACGCTTAATGTAAAAAGGGGAATTCAGGAGCAAATGAAATTAGATCTGTGTTTCAATATACTGTCTTCACCCTGACCCAAAAGATCTTTGTTTTTTAAATCACATTATAGTTAGGTTTGTTACTTTAATGGAAATCTATCTCTTTTAAAAAATTCTGTGCTGTTATGAATTGAAATAATGAGACCAAAACACTATTGGTATGTTTTCTTCTGATTTGTTACCTAAGAGCCAAGGAAATGTCTGAGGACCAGGAATGTTTTAAAGTCCCTGGAAAAATTGAGAGAATTCTGCTGTGATTCTGCCCCTCCTCAAAGTAGAGTCCAGGCACAACCGCTTCAGGAGAGATTTGCAGTTCTGCCAAAATGCACTGATTTCGATGATATCACTCATCTGCGTGCAAAGAATGCAGTTTCTTCTGAAAATTCCAAGTCTCAAACTAATCCAAAGGTATGTAACTCCTATATAGATGAGTGTCCAGTTACCCAGAATAGTAGGTCCTGTGGGGTTACTCAGGGTTTTGATTCCCAAACTTGGCTGATCATTTAGCTGAGGGAACCTTTGCTTTTTTAGTTTAGTTTTTTAAATCCCTGGAGATTCTGATTCTCTGTGTTTTAGGGAGGAATGAATTAGTTTGTATTAAAATGAAACAAAACTAAACAAAAGCTTTCCAGGTAATTCCACTATACTGCCTGGATTAGTAGCCATTGACTTAGCGGAGATTCTTTATTGGCAATTAATACAAGCATGGCAAATCATGACAGACAACTTACATAGCTGTTTTGAAGTTTTCAGTTGAAAGTTTGGCAGATACAAAGTAAATTCAGAGGATAGCCAAGTGCATATGGGCTTTGTGCTGCTTCCATTGTTTCTTGTGTGACTTTTAATGGTTTTCATCATTGCAAAATCAGGGAATTTAACTCTTGTTCCATCATTGAAACCTGTAAGTCAGAATATTGATTGGTTCTCAAACTTAGCTTTAAAAAAATAAAAAGAATTACTCGGAGTACTTAAAAAAACCATAAACTGGTATGAAGAACCTTCTTTCTGAACCTTATTTAATTGATCTTCACTGAGGATTAAGCCTGGGTAGTTTTTAAAAGTTCTCTTTTTATTTTACTGTGTAGTCATGGTTGACAACTGAATTAGAGGAATGGTTCTCTATATGTATCTTTGTGTGTATATATATTTTTGAGTCATTGAAATTCTAACAAAAACTGTAGCTCCTTTCCTCAGAAAATACTTGGGCCACTATAATCGTGTTTTTAGTTTTCAAAAGTTCATATACATTCCTTCTTCCCACAAAGTCCAAATCCATGAACAACTCCCTCAGCCAGGCTAATTGGTTGACTTATACATCATGAGGGGAAAAAGGGATCTTTTTAAAAATCTCTTCTAAGAAGCAGGTCATCTGAGTGTAGTGGCCATAAAGTCTAGAAGAATAGTCTGTCTAGTAAAGTTTACTCTGATTGAAGCATTTACCCTAGGGCCTTAGAAGAGTGTATTTACTGTTGCTTTACACATAAAATGACCAGTTTGGCATTTCTGCATCACAGGAAATTAGAAGTAACCAGAATGAAGGGACATCTAAACAGTACGTGGACATTATTGTAAGTGATAAACTATGCCATAGCGTGGAAGGACACAGATGGCAGGAAAAACCTACTGAGTTAATCAGAGAAGTGGCTTTGTCAGGACCATTAGGGTAGGGTCAGCCATGCCATAACTCTGGGTATGTTTTGAAATTTATCCTGGTTACTCTGAATTGTCAGCAAGGTGACATTGAGTGCAGCATGCTGTCTCTGGGAGTATTAAAGATAATATATCTGAGAAGTATTTCTTTTTTGGGAGGGGGGAGACAGAGTCTCAAGCTGTCATCCTGGGTAGAGTGATGTGGTGTCACAGCTCACAGCAACCTCAAACTCTTGGGCTTGAGCAATTCTTTTGCCTCAGCCTCCCAAGCTGGGACTACGGGCGCCCGCCACAATGCCCGGCTATTTTTTTGTTGTTGTTACAGTTGTCATTGTTTTAGCTGGCCCGAGCCGGGTTTGAACCCACCAGCCTTGGTGTACGTGGCCGGCGCCCTACCCGCTGAGCTACAGGCACCGTCCTCCAAGAAGTATTTCTATCCAATTAGTTTTAAAAAGTTCTTTAATATTCAAGTATCCAGTTTGACTTATTTGCTAGCATTCAATATGAATAGAACTTTTTTTTCTAGAAGCCCATCTCATTTCTTAAATGAATAAGTTATGAAGTAAGAAAAACCTTTTTCTAGGAATTATATTTTTGTAAGTATTGATTAACTTTTATAATATATAGTATTCCTAGATTTTACACAGAAGTCATGGAAAGAAAATAGAAAATCCATAAAAATTAAGAGCAAATGACTGTGTGCTGGGATCTGGTTTGACAATGACCTACCTTTATCTTGCCCCACCTCTCCGTTCCTTAACATCTTCTTTTTGCTAAACCTTAGAGATTTGCAGGACTACACTATTCAAATAAATTAAGTCTCTTTGAAAAGTTAATAATCTTTACCTGCTGTCGAATTTTGTAAACATTTGGCCACTACATGTTTTTGAGTTTTATTTAGGACTAAGGCTTCCCTTCCTAGGCCAGTGGACTTTTCTTTCTCCCCTCTTCCCAAACCTCACTAGTCTTTTAGGCCATATTTTTGATTCCAGAGGTAGCTGGGTAAATTTTTAGTTGTTAGCAGTGACAGAGTGACAATTTGAAGTTGAATTCATCCTATAAATTTGTCTCCTTTTGCCCTTTTCAGAATTGAGCCTAATAAGCAAGGAATTTTACTTTAAACTGTGAATTGGAGTTAATTAAGACTCTCATCACAGGAAGGCATGGGGAGTAGGAATACTGATGTTGAAAATGTAGATGTGTGCCTTATATTTTCCAAAACCTCTTTTTCATATTTCCAAAATAATCATAGTTCTTTCTGAGAATTAAGATTTTAGAATATACTGTCTTTTAAAGTGCACTTGGAAATATAATACTCTAAATGCAGCTTTATCTGTTGGCATGCTTACCAAGCAATTCTGCTCTGTAGCTGCCTCCTTCTGACAGAGCCAGATTTGCACCCACTGCCCTTTGTGTGTTACATTCCTGAGTATAAATAATACAAAGAAAAGAAGTGTTGGAAGTAGTTTGAATGAAATCAGATTTTGAAAGAAATACATAAAACATTGAAATGTTATGCTTTCAAAATTTGCTTAAATAGTTACGTGACAGTTTTGCTGGCTCATAATTTTTTTAACCTTTTACTTTGAAAAAATTTCTAACTTATGGATAACTTGCCTGGATAATAGAGTGTGGTTCTACAAACTTTTTGCGTAGATTCACCAAATGTCATCATTTTGCCAAATTTGCATTTTCTGTTTCTAGGAACTTCTTCTTATGGTTAATACTTTTTGAACTATATGTGTTTTGGTTGCCAGGACAAGACACAGTTTGATGTCAGTCAATTTGGGTCATCACATGGCAGTCATGAAAGTTTACAGAAAACTTCTGATTCTAAACCGCCTAATAAACGCTCCAAAAGCATCTACACGCCATTAGAATTACAATACATAGAAATGAAGCAGCAGCATGAAGATGCGATTTTGTGTGTGGAATGTGGATATAAGTATAGATTCTTCGGGGAAGACGCAGAGGTAGGTGGTTTCTTTCAAACACTATTTCCTGTTTTTCTTGTTCAGCCTTGGATATTTTTCATTATTTTTATTTCATTTCCTAACTTTATGTAAAAGCTAATTTGACCGACCGCCCTTTAAAAATGCTGTCATATAAAGCAAAAGCTAAAAATAAGCACAAGAAACTTGGCGAGAGCCAGACTCAGTGGGGGACAAGTGCAGAGGCTCTCCTGGAGTGTTACTGCTTGTTTTCCATGGTGTTTGGCCAGGACTTTTTAATCTATCAGAAGTTTATTGGATGAATTGATTAGTGAATGAACTGTAATCACCTAAGTGTGTTTTCTAATGAAGACTCAAACAAGAAAAAAATTTTGAGGTGTATGGCAGTTCCTCTGCTTTCCCTTAAAATTTGTGAATTTTCATAGCTAGTCTTTTTTTTTTTTTTTTGAGACAGAGCCTCAAGCTGTCATCCTGGATAGTGCTGTGGCATCACAGCTCAGCAACCTCCAAATCCTGGGCTCAAGCGAGTCTCCTGCCTCCGCCTTCCAAGTAGCTGGGACTACAGGCGCCCACCACAACGCCCGGCCATTTTTTGGTTGCAGCCATCGTTGTTGTTTGGCGGGCCCGGGCTGGATTCGAACCCGCAGCTCAGGTGTACGTGGCTGGCACCTTGAGCCACAGGCGCCGAGCCCATAGCTAGTCTTAATGCAAGAACACATTCACTCTTGCCAGCTCCCTGTGCTTGGAGTGTTACTGGTCTCTTTGTATATCAGTCAGTCATCTTGCTATCTCAGTTTAAATTAGGATTGTATTTAATTTTAAGGTATTTAATGTAGGTATTTAAACGTGAATTGGAACAATTAATGGGCAAACTTAAGGAAAGCATTGCTGATGACATCTTTGTTAGAAGTCAGGGATGATTGTGATGGTTCCGTAGTTTTAGGTCTAGGTGAATTGTATGACATCGGAGTCATGAGGTATCCGGTATGTTGCTTTGTGGTGGGAAGTGAAGACTTAGCCAACTCCTTTTCTTCCAGTTTCCTAAATCCTCTTATGGCAGGAAAGTGGTGTTTTCTGAGTTGGTTGCATTATGCTGTGCTCTGTATTATGAAATTACCTGTTTTCTGAGGACAGGAATAAATAGTTGGCCAGCATCCTGTAGGTGAAGGGGAGAAGGAAACCAACAGGGGTGTCCAACCTTTTTTTTGTTCCTCTGCCACAGATTGGAAGATTAAGAGTTGCCTTGGGCCACACATTAAATACACAAACACTAATCAAAGCTGATTAGCAAAAAAAAAAAAAAAAAAGATCAGTGAATACTTTTCTCAGTATCTGACACCACAGATAAGCAAAAAATTTCCTCACAAGATCTGCCTGTGTCCCGCAGCCTCAGGTTGGACACGGCATTGCTGGTAGGGGAATGTGAGTTCCATTGAGAGTTCCGTGGCTCTGGAGGGCAATGTCAAGCCCTAGTGCCTTCTGGAAGAAAACAGGGAATTGGATGGTGCTGATTGGTTCTATATTTCTTTTTTTTTGTTTTTCCCCAGGTTCATAATTTATTGTACAAATTGAATATCACATAATGGGATGACATTAGCTTTTCCAGGCATGGGAACTTAACAGATGAAGTACAGTTTAGACTCCAGTTATGTTGCTTTCACAGCTGGAATTCTTTTAGATCTTAATTTGAAGTATAAGATCATTGAAGCAATGCTTCCATATGTGACCAGTACACAATTCATTCTACCTGTGAAAGTATAAGAGTTGAAATATTTTTTAACATCAGTGAACTAGAATTGGGCATCAGTTTCTGGACCTGCCATGATTCCAATCTGATCAAAGCCACACATTCTCTCTCCCTTTGTTTTTTTTTTTTTCTGAGACAGAGTCTCAGTGTGTCACCCTGAGCAGAGTGCCATGGGGTCATAGCTCACAGCAATCTCAAACTCTTGGGCTCAAGTGATCCTCTTGCCTCAGCCTCCCAAGGAGCTGGGACTGTAGGTGTTTGCCACAACACCTAGATGTTTTTTATTTTTATTATTTTAGAGATAGGGTCTCACTCTTGCTCAGGCTGGTCTCAAATTTGTGAGCTTAAAACAGTTCACCTGCCTGGGCCTCCCAGAATGTTAGGATCACAGGCATGAGTCACTACACCCAGCATTTGGTTCTCTGTGTTTCTATCAGTCATTCATCTTTTTTTTTTTGAGACAGAGTTTGACTCCGTTGCCCAGGCTAGAGTGTTGTGGCCTTAGCCTAGCTCATAGCAGCCTCAAACTCAGGGTTTAAGTGATCCTGCCTCAGCCTCCCGAGTAACTGGGAGTACAGGCACCCGCCATAGCGCCCAGCTAATTTTTCTATTTTTAGTGGAGATGGGGTCTTCCTCTTGCTCAGGCTGGTCTTGAACTCTTGAGCTCAGAGGATCCTCTTATCTCAGCCTCCCAGAATGTTAGGCGTACAAGTGTGAGCCCCTGTGCCCAGCCTCAGTTGTACACCATTAATTATCTAACCAGACCAGGGTGGGAGGGGTTCTCTCCTTATGTAGTGGCTTCATGCTTTATGTATACTCTGTAGCATTTTCTAAATGTCAGTGATTTGCACATGTCATGGAGCAAAACCTTTCCATTACAGTATGATGCTGTCTACATTAAATAGTCTTTGTGTAGGGAAAGTTCAGTTCATTTTTTTTTTATTTTTTTTGAGACAATCTCCCTAAGTCGCCCCAAGTAGAGTGCTATAGCATCACAGCTCCCAGCAACCTCAAACTCTTGGGCTTAAGGGATTTTCTTGCCTCAGCCTCCCTACAGGTGCCTGCCAAAATGCCCAGCTATTGTTTGTTTTTTTTTCCTTTTTGATTGCAGTTGTTATTGTCGTTTAGTGGGCCTGGGCTGGGTTTGAACCCGCCAGCCTTGGTGTATGTGGCTGGTGCCATAACCACTGTGCTATTGGTACCGAGCTGAAACCTCAGTTATTTAATGTTTTGGTAGTTCTAAGGACATAGAAGATCAACTATATTTTTCTGTATCATTTATAGATACATGTGTTGGCTCTGGAGTTAGGCCATTGGAACTGCCAAAACTAAAACCATTTTTGGCTTCTTTCTATAGGAGGGATGTCTTAACAAACTTCTTACTGATATGCTACACATTTAGATAAGTGTACAAATCCTAAGTGTATATACCTTGATATATTTTTAACAAAGTAAACAAATTCCAGATAGAGAATCTTAAATTAGAAATTTATTAATATTATCTGTTTTACTTTTTAGATTGCAGCCCGGGAGCTCAATATTTACTGCCATTTAGATCACAACTTTATGACAGCAAGTATACCCACCCACAGGCTGTTTGTCCATGTGCGCCGCCTTGTGGCAAAAGGATATAAGGTCAGCTTTGCCATTAACTTAGGGGAAAAAGAAATTGGGATTCTTTTCTGGAGTGTGAAAATATGTTTTGGAAGGTAGTAGGTAGGCTTTAATTGGTTTTAGAATTTGGCATTTTGGAGGAATGAAAATATTTCATAATTATTAGCATCATATTTTCTTGAGTTTTTAACATATTATTCGTTATTTAGGATAAAATGTTTAACTGTGTGGTAGAGTGTTTCTTAGTGATTTATCCACACTTGTCAGTTCCTTTTGGTGCTCATTGCTTAAACCCTATATCTGGACATTTATTGTAGATTAATTTATTTATGTGTTTCAACATTTTTGTTGAAGGTGGGAGTTGTGAAACAAACAGAAACTGCAGCATTAAAGGCCATTGGTGACAATAAGAGTTCACTCTTTACCCGGAAATTAACTGCTCTTTATACGAAATCTACACTCATTGGAGAAGATATCCTTTCTGAATAGGAATTTTTTTCTCTTAAATGGTACAAGTGTTTTGTTTTAAGATGGCAGTTTTTGTTGTAATATTCTTTAGATGCCTTTTGGATAAGATGAAGTGGTATGGATATGGTGTGGTTACTTGAACCCTTGATTAGCTGTGCTGCCAAAGAGGAAGGATTGGGAAAGGAGAATTTGTCATACTTTAAGAGTAAGAAAAAGTGACCATAATAAAAGATGATTTCAGGTTGCTACTGACTTGAAATTATGTCTTCTTTGGACCATTTGTGGGCAGTGGTTAGGTGCTTAGGGCCTACAAGCTCCCCAGGGTCTTCTCAGAATAACTTGCTAACTTCAAAATGTGAAAAAACTACCCAAGTCAAAATTAAGATGTAATTAAATGCTAATAAATTATAATAGTAGGCCATCTTCATTAATTGTTAACTTCATAAAAATTTTATTACTTTTGAAAATGGATTGTACACGAAGTGTTCTCACTTTGCAAGAATCTTCAATATATGTAATTGTTGCCTCCAAATTTATAGTTGTTCATAAAGTCAGTGTATTACTTGAAGCAAAATAATTTCAAAAGCAAAGTTATAAAATTTTGTCAATTTTAAAAGCAAAATAATTATATCTAAAATGAGATAAGACTGCATTTTAAAATGTTTATTATAGGGTGGGATCAGGTCTCTTATAGTAAAAAGATACAGAGATAAGATGATCTTAAATGATGGTGTGTGAAAGTTATTATTTCTGTTATGGCTTGTTACAGATTTGCTTATTTAGAGATGTTCTTAATTTGTACCCAATTCTAAGGGCTGTTTTGTTCCATTAATACCATAAAGGGGGAACAGTTGTCACTCAGAATGGGCTCTTAACCATTATTAATTATTAGCCTTGTGTTATTCTAAGCAGATCAGGCTGAAAGAACCTGGTAATTTTAGTTTTTCTTTTGCCTGAGCTTGAGTCTCTTATTTGAAGCCTATCCTAAAATAAGGCCCCTGTTGGCTTTTACTTGCTGCTATTATAGTTCTTATCTCCTAATACCCAGATTGGATATACTCATACTGACTGTCAAAAATCAGCTTCGGTCATTGAGAATTTAATTAATTGACTCACTTTATACACTCATGTACAGATATGTAAACGCATACATATATGGATGTATTTGTGCTTCTATTTTCTTTTGTCTTTAAAAAATTCTTTTGCTATTTCTGGGAGCATTAGGTACTTTAAATAAAGAAAGTAATTTACAGCATTTTAGTGTGTTTATTCTTTGACTTGCGGAATTAAATATCATGAGATCGTTAAAGTCCCAGCGTGGTCCAAGCGAACGAGTGTGTTAATGCTGCATATTTGGGCTTTAATAGGATCTGGCGTATTGTGCTAGACCAGTGAGAGAGAGAAGATGACAGTTACCTGTCTTCATGGTCTTTATAGCTTAGGGACTGTCAGGCATGCAACTGTGCTCAGAATAGATCAGAAGAATGAATCCTGGACAGAAGGTTTTTATAAAGAGTGAAAATACTGGGTAAAATGAAACATTATTTTAAAGGAGAAAATAGTTAATATTAATGGGAATTTAGCATATATTTTTCTTTAATTCTTAATTACATGTGAATCCTCTAATCAAGCTAGATGAGGCTGTAAATGTTGATGAGATAATGACTGAAACTTCTACCAGCTATCTTCTGTGTATCTGTGAAAATAAGGAAAATGTTAAGGACAAAAAAAGGGGGAACATTTTCATTGGCATTGTGGTAAGTATTTTGTAGGTGAAGAATGAATGACTGATGTTCTTGGTATCTCTAAAGGTGAGTCAGGTATGGCCTATAAAGTAATTGTGCTAGAAAAACATTTTCCTCCTATGTGTTAAGTTACTAGTTACAGACTTCTCACATGGCTGCTTAGTGCTCGGTGCAATGGAGAGCGAGCGGATAGTTTTGGTCCATGTACTCTAGGAGTTAGGGTTGAAGATAGACACAGTGATGGGCGTGCATGTGGGTAACATGCAAATAGCAGAATAAAACCCTAAGTTAGGCTCAGCACTTGTAGCTCAGTGGCCAGGATGCTGGCCACATACACTGGAGCTGGCAGGTTTGAGCCTGGCCCAGGCCTGCCGAACAACAATGACAACTACAACCAAAAAATAGGCAGGTTTTGTGGTGGGTGCCTGTAGTCCCAACTGCTTAGGAGACTGAGGCAAGAGAATTGCTTAAGCCCAAAAGTTTGAGGTTGCTGCGAGCTGTGACGCTACAGCACTCTACCGAGAGCAACGTAGTATGACTCTGTCTCAAAAAACAAACCCTAAGCTAACGCTTGCATGGGTAGCACAGTGTTTTTACAAATTTCCTCTAGGGTTGAAATTAAACATGAATGATTATGGGATTATTATATCTAGATTTGGAGGAGGGAATAGTTAAAGGGAAATGGTAATTGGCTAATACAAAATGCTACGTAGGCTGGGCGATGTGGCTCACGCCTATAATCCTAGCACTCTGGCAGGCTGAGGGAGGCAGATCGCTTGAGCTCAGGAGTCTGAGACCAGCCTGAGCCAGAGTGAGACCTCATCTTTATTAAATGGAAAAATTAGCCAGATGTCTTGGGGGACACTTGAGGTCCTAGCTGTTTGGGAAGCTGAGGCAGGAGGATCACTTGAGCCCAAGACTTTGAGGTTACTGTTAGCTATGATGACATGGCACTCTACTGAGGGTGACAAAGTAAGAGTCTGTCCCCCCCCCCAAAAAAAAGCCATGTAAATTAATGTTAGGAATATTTACAATCAGTTGTCCAGGTAGACAGACTTTGTGAATTGTAGTTTTATTGATCTTCTGGCAATTTATTAGTAAATTTGCTTATTTATAGACTTACCTGAGGATAGAAGTGCTACAATAGGCAGGCCTTTGAATTCAGACTACCAGTGCCCAGAAGATGACTCCCGGGTGTGGCTGAATGAGATCTCATCTTCCTCTACTCTCTTCATGCTCAATGAAAACCCAGGGAGAACAGTGTGCTCAAATCTTAGACTTTTTAGGGCCATTCGAAATGATTATAGACACCCTATACTGTTGTAAGTTACGCAGGAACAGAACTCTGTAATAACTACAGTAATAACTAATTCTTCTTGTTTTTTCTAATTTCTGTGGTCAGTAACAATATTGGCAAAAATTCTTACAATCTGGATCTCCAGTGTGTCTTTTAATATGGTTTTCTGACTGTGTAACTCTGTGCTAACTTGATATTTGCTTAATCAAAAAGCCCTTCTCTCAGGGAGTTAGCATTACTATTGGTGTTAGATGGCTGTGTATGTTTTTTTTTTATCCTTGAGAAGCACTTTTATCTACTGCAGTAGATACTAGCTTTTAAGCTTCAAAGTATGTATTAGACTATATTTATCTGAAACTCAATCTGGAACAGAGCTGATATTGTGTAATCTCAGTGTGCTTAGAATTACCTTCTGGTCTACCACCAGAATTAACCATGTGGGTGAACTAGGACTAGAAAAGATGAAAAATGTTTGTTTACCCTCAAAATTGTTTTAGGGTCTGTCCTTCTCCTTGACAGCTATTTTTGGGTTGATGACATCCTGAGCTCTGGATCTAGGCTACACCTCTCCTGAGCTCCAGGCTTCTGCATCCGAATTTTTATTGAACAAAGACACTTAGCATTAGCTCTGGCTCCTTAAACACAGTGTGGCTGGCTGAGTGAGCGCTCATTTTCCTCTGCCCTCAACACTGTTCTCCCTGGGTTTTCATTGAGCATGAAGAGAGTAGAGGAAGATGGGATCTCATTCAGCCACACCCGGAGTCATCTTTTGGGCACTGGTAGTCTGAATTCAAAGGCTTGGCTATTGTAGCACTTCCGTCTTCAGGCCCTATGTCTCCAGTCTGAGCAATGCAGTTTTTTTTCTTTTTGTAGAGACAGATTCTCACTCTTATCGCCCTCAGTAGAGTGCTGTGCCGTCACAGCTCACAGCAACCTACAACTCCTGGGCTTAGGTGATTCTCTTGCCTCGGCCTCCCGAGTAGCTGGGACTATAGGCGCCCGCCACAGTGCCCGGCTATTTTTCTGTTTTGCAGTTCAGCTGAGGCCGGGTTTGAACCCGCCGCCTTTGGTATATGGGGCCGGCGCCCCACTCGACGAGTCACAGGTGCTGCCCCGAGCATTGCAGTTTTATACAGACTGACTTTAGGTTTTTTGATGTTGTGTATTACACAAAGTAATAGATGTTGCAGGGATTGCACAATATAGACCACACCTCTGATTAAATAAAGCAAAAGGGAATTTGTCTGGCTGATGAATTGTTACTTGAACATCTATACATGGCTGTTGTAAATGCCTGGTTTGTATACTGGGATGTAAATTTATGCACGTGTCCTACTGTACTGATAGTCCAACCATCTGGGCATTAGAGAAGGCCTCTGAGCTCAAATTCAGTCAGTTCTTTGAACTACAAATGAGGGATTTTAAACAATTATAAAATAGTCAGATGACAAAATGCATAAACCAGAAATTGACCGGGTAACATGAGGCGCTCACCCAGGTAGGAGATACACTACTACCTCTGACCCATATGGTGTCTGTGTCTCTCTTCCCTTCAGGGGTAACTGAAATCCCGACTTCCAAGATGATGATTTCTTGGCTTCTAATTCCAATTTATCACCTTAAATTTTATATGCAAATGTAAACATACTGTATCTGTGCTTTTGGGTCTTACTCCTTGTCTTTACCGTTTTGTGTAGGAAATTTCTTTACTTGTGTTTCTGTAAGTTTCTCATTGCTGTGACCTATTTCATCATTTATAGTTTATTCATTCCACTGTGGATTTTTTCCTAGTTTTTGGCTGTACAGAGGATGCTGCTCTAAACACGTTTGTACGTATCTTCCTTTACACTTGTGTCCCAGTTTCTCAAGAGTGTACAGCTGAGGGTGGAATTGCTGAGTTACAGGCTATGAATATTTTCTCCTTTCCTCGACAATGCCTGACCGTTTTCAGCAGTGGCCATGTCTGTTGACTTTCCATCAGTGGAGCGTGGGCACAGGGATTAGTAATTTGTCCTTTTAGCTAATGCAGTCTGTAACTAGCACCGTGCATTTCATCAGCGTCAGTCGCTGTGGCCTGGGGAGTCAGATTACCTGAGTTTGAACCTTGGTTCCAGTACCCTATCACCTGGAACCTCTGCTAAGTAACTTTACATCACTTCTTCCAAATTATCTTTTCCAGTTTATCTTTGCTATTATTGGCTTGGGCCTTTGGTGGGGGCTTTAAGTTGGTATGGTTATTTCACTGGATAGACTAGGGTTTTGTTCAAAGTTTGTTATTAAATATATTTGGCAAAATTTATTTAATTGCAATTAATTTTGGCAAAATTTGTACTTTCTATGTATTAGTTTTATATAATGAAGTAGTAATTTACTACTGTTCCGGTGGTCAGTTTACTAGGACCATATCATTTAGTACTTGTAGCAATGATTACTACTATTTGTACAGCACTTTGTGGTTCCCAGAGAATTCACATATTTATTTTATGATTTGGTCCTTACAGTAACTCTGTGAGGGAAGTAGGCTGATTTATTCCCATTTACGGAGGAGGAAACTGAGGCCCAGTAGGGTTTGGTTACTTGCTGTAGTCACTCCATTAGGTATATTAGATCTAGGATTTGTAGCAAGGGTGTCTCTTGAAAATCCCATTTAGCATAGTTGAGATATCTGAAAATCTGATTCGTTACGTTTGTTTAAGAGTCTTGAAAAACACATAGGTTTGCAAACTCATTAGAAATGGGTTACATGGGCAGTCCCTGTGGCTCAAGGAGTAGGGCGCTGGCCCCATATACTGGAGGTAGTGGGTTCAAGTCTGGCCCCGGCCAAAACTGCAAAAAAAAAAAAAAAAAAAGAAATGATTACATGCTAGTGAGAGTGTCATCTTTACTTTTTCCAGGTTTATACCTGTGTATAGCTATAACTGGAAAAAATGTATATTTTCTGTGACGTTGTATTTGTGTCTGTTTTCAGGGAGTGCAGCCAGCCACAGGGGAGGTTGTGTTCGATAGTTTCCAGGACTCAGCTTCCCGTTCTGAGCTAGAAACTCGGATATCTTGCCTGCAGCCAGTGGAGCTGCTGCTTCCATCAGCCTTGTCGGAGCAGACAGAGACGCTTATCCACAGAGCCACGGCCGTTAGGTGAGTGGTGCATCACTAGAAAGTAATACTAATTCTGGTGCTTAGATTTAATTCCAAAACTGATACTTAACTAAAGTTGGTAAAAATGGCTTTTACTCACAAAAATTATATTTCCGTTGTAGTAGTGGAATTTTTCATTTTCTAAAATTTTATAGATTGATTGAGACAGCGTCTCCCTCTGTTGCCCAGGCTAGAGTGCCGTGGCCTCAGCCTAGCTCACAGCAACCTCAAACTCCTGGGCTCCAGTAATCTTCCTGCCTCAGCCTCCTGGAATTTTTAAAAAAGAACAATAAAATTACACATTCTGTTACCTTAATGTAGGGCTTTAGAAGTTGATCTATTTAAAGGAATTCTTGGCTCGGTGCCTGTGGGTCAATGGACTAAGGCGCCAGCCACGTACACCTGAGCTGGCGGGTTCGAATCCAGCCTGGGCCCGCCAAACAACAATGACGGCTGCAACAAAAGAATAGCCGGGCATTGTGGCGGGCACCTGTAGTCCCAGCTACTTGGGAGGCAGAGGCAGGAGACTCGCTTGAGCCCAGGAATTGGAGGTTGCTGTGAGCTGTGATGCTACGGCACTCTATCCACGGTGACAGCTTGAGGCTCTGTCTCAAAAAAAAAAAAAAAAAAGATATTTTATTATTATCATTATAAAGAGGTTGATGATATGTGGTGTATTGTTTGGTAATTAATCTTCACTTTTCTGGCAATAATTTATAGTTCGTGTCTTACATAGTTTATTACTTTCGAAAA
>CAUYRH010074005.1:0-46249 GCA_963574655.1 Perodicticus potto
GGGGCTGGGTTTGAACCTGCCACCTCCAGCATATGGGGCAGGCGCCCTACTCCTTTGAGCCACAGGCACCACACAAGTTGGGATTCTTGTATACAGCAGATATCCAGTCTGAGTTTATGTATCCAGTCAGTCAGTCTGTGCCTCTTTAGAGGACAATTTAAACCATTCACATTAATTGAGAAAATTGATAAGCCTGGTTGTGTTTTGGGTGTCATGATTTTTGGATGTCCAGAGGACATTTTTAATCCTTTCACCACTGTGGAAGTTGGGTTTTGCTCAAATATTTCTGGGTGAGTTTACTTTGGACGTAGAGCATTGTGCTGGTCATTGTGGAGGATGGGTCTGAGAATATCCTGGAGAGCTAGTTTAGTTACGGCAAATTACTTCAACATGTCTATGTCATTAAAGCATTTGAATTCTCCATCACAAATTAAACTCAGTTCAGCTGGATAGAGGATCTTGGGCTGGAAGTTGTTTTGTTTTAGGAGACTGAAGGTTGATGACCATCTTCTTCTGACTTGAAACGTTTCAGCTGAGAGAGCTGCACTCATTTTGATATTTCTCCCTTTGTAGGTGATGCTTTTCTTACATCTGGCTGCTTGCAGAATTAACTTTGGCTCTCCTTTGTCTTAACTTTGGCTAAGTTAATCACAACGTGTCTAGGAGATGCTTTATTTGGATTGAGTCTTGCTGGGGTTCTGAAACTATCTACTCTCTGAAGTTCTATATCTCTTGCAATGCTTGGGAAATTGTCCTCCAAAATCTCTTGGAGTAGAGCATCTGTACTTTTAGGACCATCCTCTTCTCCTTTGGGAATTCCTATAAGACGAATGTTTGATCTTCTGAAGTGATCCCACAACTCTCTTAGGGAGTGATCAGTTTTTGCTCTCCATTTGTCTGCCTCTTTGAGCATTTGGGAATGCTCAAAAGCTTTGTCTTCAGTTTCAGAGATCCTTTCTTCTGCCTGGTCAACTCCATTATTAAGGGAATCTACTGTATTTTGGAGCTCCTCAACTAACTTTTTCGTTAGCTCTGCTATCTCTTTTCTCATTATGTCCATATCTTTGGTGACTTGGGCTTTGAATTCATTAATTTCTTGAGACAACTTTAGAACTACTCTTTGGAATTCAATTTCTATCTTTTCTTCCATTCTATTTTATTTGCAATCCATATTCTCAATTCAATTTCTGACATTGCTGCCATTTGTCTATGCATGGCATCTTCAGATGTATCTCCTTTGTCATTTCTTGGGGGAGTTGATCTACTCTGGCTATTCATGTTGCCAGAGTTCTTCTGTTGGGTCTGGACCATGTTTATTTTCCACTGTTTGGTTATTAGAACTGGTAGGGTGAGATTGAATTGGGGTTCCTAGGTAGTAGAGATAGCCCCTTACCAAAGCTCTAGGCTTTGTAATTGTGGCTTATCTCCTACAACCTTACAAAGGCCCCTTTCAGAGTTTTGGCCGAAGACTCTGAGGACCTACTTTCACTGCAGTCTTGAACTCCTAGCCTCAAGTGGTCCCCTCACCTGGCAAGCTTCTAAGCACTGCTGACTTAATTTCCTTGACCCACTTGCCTATCCATCACAATTCCCATTTCACTAAATCCCTTGGCCTGTGAGCCCCACTCAACAAGCAAAAGCTACCATGTCAGTTAAACTCAGACCAGCTGTATTTCTGCACTCCTGACCATGCTATGTATATAAGGGTAACCCATCCTTTCACATAGGAGTTTTTAGCCCACTGTCTGGGCCACAGTAAGTGATGGATAAACCAGAGCAATATTAGCAGTTTTGCCAGTGTCTTGTCCCATGGTGTGTTGCCTGGGCCAGCATGCAGTCACCCCTGGAGGTCTGGTTGCCTGTGTTAGTGGGGCACTGGGGAAGTGAAGGCAGAGGGAGGCAGGTGATCGCCACCCAGGGATGTTGTGAGCGGGTTGAGATCTCAGGCCTACAGACATGTGGACGTTGTCAATGCGCATGCAGAAGTCACCAGAGAGGCAGTGTCATGTTCAAGACAGTTTGCCCTTTTCTTCTTTATAATTGCTGGTGACTTAACTCTCAGTGAGAATACAGAGACTAGTGAAGACATCTGCCTAGTCCCACTGGGGAAAGGACCTTGTTGGGATGCCAGCCCTTGGTGGGTTCTTCAGGAGAAGTCTGGAGGAGCTTCTGCCCTAATCTCCCTGGAGAAGAGGCAGGTTTTGCTGCTGCTGGAAGGATCTGGGGCTGATAGTCGGGTGGCTCTTGTCCTCTGTGAAGGCTGGCAAGAGAACCATGGGTTTGGGCCAGATTTTTGCTCCTATCTTTACTTCATTGCATTTTCTCACTCTCACAGAACCTCCCACTGAAACTAATGGTGACTTAAGATAGGGCAAGTCTCTGCAGAGTGGAAAATAATCAGATTTGCCGTTGGAAGAGACTTCAGAGGTCATTCTTTTGCTTATTGGATACTTTCCATGACGGGGAGCTCATTTCTAGTTTCTTTCATTGCTGGGCAGCTTCATTTGCTAGAAAGCTCTTCTGTTATGACCAAAATCTATGCTTTTAAAACTGAATGCTCATCTTATTGCTATCTTCTGAAGCTGTCAATCAGACTCTGTTTATTTAGCTTTGATGCCACCCCCATTCCCTACCACCTGGACTAGGAATCTTGAATACCTTTGATAAACAAATGTGCAATAATAATACATTGGTAGCTTCTCGAGCCAGCATTTTAAGCACTGACTGCCCCAGTACCAGATAAGGGATTTGTGGGTAACAGTTTAATGTTTTCCAGGGCATCTCTAATATAGCTCATCTGCTCTGCTCCTTATCAATCTCTATCCCTTTCCCCTTTATTTCATCCCGTGATGTATTTTAGGTGATTTATTTATTCATTGTCTATCTTTTCTCTAAGAATATGAACTCTATAAGAGCATGACTGCCCTGGTCTCTATTGTCCTGCACTGTGTCCTGTGTTGAGAACATCCTAGGATCTAGGAAGTACCTAATTAATATTTATCCAATGAATCAGGAGGCAGGTGAGGGGAGTGAAGGTCCCAGAGCTGTCAATGCTCATCTGAGCACTCCAGAGGAGGGCAGGTTGTTTTTTTAAAGGCCAACTGTTACAGCAGCAATGGCACTAGAGTCAGGGAACTTAGGCTCATCCTGAGTTTGTACTCAACATCTGGGAGATGGATATTTAACTGTTTTGAGGCTTGGCTTCCTCATCTCTAAAAAGGGCTTGTCACTCTTTGCCCTGTTTACTCAAGGTTGTCCTGAAGATGAAATATCAACTATAGAGGAGAAAGAATGTTGTAAGCTGGAAAACACTATAAAAATATGAGTTATGATGATGATAATGATGGAAGCTATAATATATAATCTTAGTATAGTGAACATATGTTTAACCTGAGAATGAATGAATTTATCTTCCATTTGAGGTGAGTTATCCTGGAGCAACTGGAGATCACATGATTTCCAGAGACGCTCTTCATGAGTTTGTTAACACAAACCATTGCCAACCAACACTTCAAGTGCCTACTGTGTGGCAGCATGAGTCTAGTTGCTACAAGTGCAGCAGGGAACAAAACATACGAAAACCTCTGTCCTCATGGTGTTTACAATATACAGGAGGCAGCAAGACAATCAACAAAATGAATAAATAAATTAGTAGATGTTAGGGTGTTAGGGTTGTAAGTGTCCAGGGATAAAATAATGAAAGAAAAAGCAGGATAGAGGAATAAAGAGTATGGAGGAGGGGAATTACAATTTCAAAGGGTAGTCTAGGGAGACCATATTGGAGGTGACATTTGGTGAAAGCCTTGAAGGAGATGGGTAATTTAGCCATATGTATTCTCAGGGAAAAGCATCTTAAGCAGAGGAAGCAGTAAGTACAAAGGCCTTAAGCTGAGAGTTTCCTTAACATTTCCAAGCAAATAATGAGGCTTCTGTATCTGGTGTGGAGGAAGAGACAGGGACTGGTAGAGTTAGAGAGATGATGGATGGTCAGATTGTGACGCCTCACAGGACATTATGAAGACTTTTGCTTTTACTCCAAGGGAGTAAAAAGTAAAAGTCATTTCAAGTTTGTAAACAGAAGTGTTCAATGACCTGACTTCCCATTAGACTTAACCTGGTTGCAATGATAAGAATAGACCATAAGGGTTGAGAATTAAAACAGAAAAAAACAGAAAGTTACTGCATGGAATCTAGAGGAGAGATGATGGTGGTTTGCACCAGGGAGGTATAGAGGTGAGAAGTAATAGTGTATTAGATATATTCTGTAGGGGTGTCAATAGGATTTGCTGTTGGATTTGTATTAGTGATAGAGAAAAAAGGAATTAAGGATGAACTCAGGGCTTTGGCCTGAGCCCTTGGAGAATGAAGCAGCCATTTACTGTTATAAGGTGACTATGAAAGAGCAAGTTTGGGAGGGAATATTAGGATCTCAGTCTTGGCCATGTTACTTCTGAGAGGATGATTAGACATTCATGTGGAAATGGCAAGTAAGCATATTCCAGCCTGAGCCAAAAATAACAATAAATAAATAAATTCAAAGTCATCGTGTAGAGTTGGTATTTAAAGCCATGAGACTGGCTGAGAATACCGAGAGAGTGAGTGCAACTTGAGAAGAGGTCAAGGATGAAATCTCGGGGCACTGCCTTGGGTGGGGACTGAGGAGATGAGCAAGAGGCGGTGACGTTAGCTGTGAAGAGCAGCTGGCAGGGCAGAGGAAAACCAAGAGGGTGTGGCGTCCTGGAAGCCAAGCAAGTCACTGCAACAAGGGGCATGATCATCCACATCAGACATCACTGAGAGGTGAATTAGGGGAGTGCATAGTGGAGGCCATTGAAGGCTTCCGTGAAGGCTTTGGCAAAAGTGGAGCTGCTGGAGTGGTGGGGTCAGAAGCTGGACCGGCATGAGTGTGAGCAGGAGGTGTATCATGGAGAGAGTGTATTTGACACTCCTTACTCTACAGGGGAGCAGGGACTGGGTACAGCTGGAGGAGGACAGGAGTCAAGAGAGGGTCTTTGGATTTTATTTATTAGTATTTTTAAGATGGGAGAAATAATCACATCTTCTTACACTGATGGGAATCATCCAATAGATATGGAAAAACTGAAGGTGCTAGACAGAGAGGAGAGAGATCTGGGAAGAGTGCCCTTGAGTAGGTTAGAGTTGGGGGAGGGCAGAACGGAGGAGCTGGCCTTACCTGGGAGCACCAACAATTCTTGCAGAGCAGTGGAGAGGTTGAGCATGTGGAGTCATAGCAGGTAGGTGCAGATATGTGTGTGTGTGTAGGGTGGAGACATGAGGGAATTCTCTTCCCAGGGGGAGCAGGAACAGAGTCTAAGGGACGTGATGGTGAAGGCGATTCTCAGCGTTTCATAAGTGTGAGCAAACTCTCCTGTGCTCATAGATGCTGTGAAATGCCACGTGATCTACCCTCCTTCAAGCTTTTTTGGTCAAGTTCGTATCAATTTTTAGGCATAAGTTTTGCCTAAAATGCACTTGTGCATCATGCCAACTGATTTCAGTCCAGGGAAGCTTTCAGAACTGCCATGGTAGTTTCGGAAATCAACTTCATATAAAGGAAAAAGGAAAAAAGAAAACATCATGCTCTGACCCAGGTTGCCCTTCAAAATGTTCCAAACGCATGCAGCACCACGTGGCTTAATTTTGCCTTCACATCATAGATAGGGAGTCAATTCTGGCCTGAATGAGGAAATATGTATTTCTTTTGTTTTGGACAAATGTTTATCCTTTGTATTTCTCCCTGGAAAAATGACTTTAGTTTATCTGGCCAGGCAACCCCAGTCTGAGTTATTATTTTATGTTTTTTTAAATTGCCTGTGCTCCCTTGAAAAATTACCTTTTAGACAGCAGCCAAGAGTCTTCAATTTTGGCTTTAAGTATAATTTGTATAACTACTGTTAGGATCAAGCAGTCAACAGGTATCTGTGAGGCAATTACTATGTACTAGCCTGGAAATCACAATGCGCCGTGACAGCACAGACGCACCCGGCGTTAGCAAAGCGCACAGGCAGCAGGGTGGACAGTACCTTCCCAGGCTCAGCTCCTTCACGATAGGGACACTGAGGACTGAGGGAGTGGCGACAGGATCAGGATGTGAAAGTGACCTTGGCTTTTGATATTTTCTGACTGTAAGCACTAAATCATCTTCCTTTTGGTCCTTAAGATCTGTGTATCTGGCTCGGCAGTTAGGGTGCCAGCCACATGCAACAGGACTGGTGGGTTCGAACCCAGCCTGAGCCTGCTAAATCAACTAACAAGCGGAACATAGGTGTTGTGGCAGGCACCTGTAGTCCTGGCTACAAGGGAGGCTGAGGCAAGAGAATCACTTCAGCCCAAGAGTTTGAGGTTGCTGTGAACTGTGATGCCACAGCACTCTACTGAAGGTGACAGAGTGAGACTCTGTCTCACAGTTTAAAAAAAAAAAAATCTGTGTATCTCTCTTTCCAAGCTAACTGGTACCATGGGCGTTTTTTTTTTTTTTTCTTTTTTAGCTTATGGCCGGGGCGGGCTTGAATCCATCACCTTTGGTATATGGGACCAGCGTCCCACTCCTTTAAGCCACAGGCGCCGCCCACCATGGGCGTTTCTGAGTAACTGTTTTACAGTGATGTGCACGCAGCTCACCCTAGTCAGTGACACACACAGAGAAGGCAGCAATGCTCCCCCACCTCCCCTCACCACTGCTGCTCACAGGCGCTGCCCGGTGCTGCTGATGCCGTCCAGGCCCCTGTCACCACAGTGTTCTAAATGGCGCTGAGTTTCTACCGTGCTGTTCTGTAAAACCTCAGCCCTCCTTGGTGCACGGGTCCTTTTAGATAGTTGAGAGTATACTTTGAGGACAAATTAAAAACTAACAGCATCTTTAATACCTTCTCTGACCAGGTGCTGTGGTCTGTTTTGTCCCATCTAACTCTCAGCACAGCCCTGACAAGTCAATTTTATCCAGGTGTTTATTAGCTGGGAAGACCCGGGTGGTGAGAGATGATGTAATTTGACAGAGCTTGTGCAATTACAAGGTGATAAAGCTTGGGTTCAAATTCAGGTCTTTGTGCGTGACAGAAAAAAATAAAGTTGTTTTTTTTTTGAAACAGAGTCTTACTCTGTCACTCTAGGTAGGGTGCTGTGGCGTCACCATAGCTCACAGCAACCTCAAACCCCTGGGCTCAAGTGAACCTGTTGGCTCAGCCTTGTGAGTAGCTGAGACCACAGGTGCCTACCACAAAACCTGGCTAGTTTTTCTGTTTTTAGTAAACATGGGTCTTGCTCTTGTTTCGGCTGATCTCAAACACCTGAGCTCAAGAAATCCCCCCATGTCAGCCTCCTAGAGTGCTGGGATTACAGGTGTGAGCCACCACGCCTGGCAAAATAAAGATATTCTTTGAAGAGAAAAATTACTTTTCATTTTCACATTTTCTTTTTAAGAGGATGGCTCCTAAGGGGGTATGTCCTTTGACATGACAGGTGTGAGGAGGTAAACTGGAGCCCCTGAATTCCTCTGCAAAATAACAAGGGGGGATATAGGTGGTGCTGTAGCTCTGTCAGAAGGGTACCAGCCACATACATGAAAGAGATGGTTTTGTGTTTTTTTTTTTTTTGCAGTTTTTGGCCGGGGCTGGGTTTGAACCCGCCACCTCCGGCATATGGGGCTGGTGCCCTACTCCTTTGAGCCACAGGTGCCACCCAAGAAAGAGGTGGTTTTGAACCCAGCCCAGGCTAGCTAAAACAACAGTGACAACTCCAACAAAAAAAGTAGCTGGGCGTTGTGGCAGGCGCCTGTAGTCCCAGCTATTTGGGAGGCTGAGGCAAGAGAATAGCTTAAGCCCAAGAATTTGAGGTTGCTGGGAGGTATGACACCATGGCACTCTACCCTGGGCAACAGCTTGAGATTCTGTCTCAAAAAAATAAAAAAGAAGGGAGGATTTAGAGAGCGTGCAGTTCCATGGTGGCACTAGGAGAGGGTGGAGAGACAGCCAGCTGGTTAACAAGGATCTCACTGGGTACAAAGATGCCTAGTGGAGACCTAGGGAAGAGCAGAGTGCTGTGCTCTGTGTGAGGTTACCTCTCTCTTCCATTTCCTAACCTCCTCCCCAAATCTCCAGAATAAAACCCTTCCTTTGACTCGGTGCCTGTGGCTCAACGGGTTAAGGCGCCAGCCACGTACACCTGAGCTGGCGGGTTCGAATCCAGCCCGGGCTCGCCAAACAACAATGATGGCTGCAACCAAATTGTGGCGGGCTCCTGTAGTCCCAGCTACTTGGGAGGCAGAGGCAGGAGACTCATTTGAGCCCAGGAATTGGAGGTTGCTGTGAGCTGTGATGCCACAGCACTGTATCCAGGGTGACAGCTTGAGGCTCTGTCTCAAAAAAATAAATAAGTAAATAAATAAAACCCTTCCTTTGGGGTGGCACCTGTGGCTCATCCAGTAGGGCACCGGCTCCATACACCTAAGGTGGTAGGTTCAAACCCAGCCTCGGCTGAACTGCAAAACAGAAAACTAGCCGGGTGTTGTGGCAGGCGCCTGTAGTCCCAGCTACCCAGGAGGCTGAGGCAAGAGAATTGACTAAGCCCAGGAGTTGGAGGTTGTTGTGAGCTGTGTGACGCCATGGCACTCTACCGAGGGCGATAAAGTGAGACTCTGTCTCTAAAAAATAACAGACCCTTCCTTTCTGTGTGCTTCATGACATGGTGTTTGTTTTGAGGGCAATGGAATGTGTTGATAAGCCAGCTCGCTCAAGACTGGCTGGCAGGAACAAAGGCTGCCCATAAGGGTCTGTGAGCATCTTTAAAGTCCGTTCTTTTTCAAATATTCACTTCATGAATATTTGCTGAGTTATTTCTATGTGCCAGGCATTGTTCAAGGGTGCCAGGAATATAGTGATAAACAAGAATGAAATCTCTGCCCTTAGGTAGTTTCCATACTATAATAGTTGTGGGAAACTGACAACAAAAAGAACAAATAAAGAAGGGCTTGAAAGAAAAATATGACAGAAAATGATTTTGAAAGGGTGGGATAGAAATCTCCTTAAGTATCTTTGACAGGTGTCTGCTTTATTAAGGAAAGACAACCAAACTGAGAACTTGTGATATATGGACATTTGTTTAACAGAGTTTGACTGATTAATTACAATGTGCGGTGTCCAGTTCTAAAGGTTGTAGCAAGGGGAGAATTGACAAGTTTATTAGCAGGATCTCTTTTCTCCCACCGACAGTGCCTGGTCTTGTGATTTCTTTGCACACTGCTTTCATCTTTTTTCTCTAAGTGGGTATAATTTTTGCTTAAAAGATAGTCCTTCAGGTAACAAATTGCTATAAGAGATTTAAATATAAACAAACACAAAAAATGTCAAGCCCCTAGCACAGTCTTTTAGAGGGACATCAGGTCTCACTTTTTATGTCTTTTCCAACATTTTGGCTCAGTGCCCTCTTGCGCCCTCAGCACCTAGCCCTTGTCCCCTTGGGCCCTCATTAGCTGACCTCTTAGGTGCCAATTAACTTGTCCGGCTTTCTCACCGGACACGAGATGTCCTGAGGGCAGGTACCGTGTCTTGTTCACTAACCCAATCCCTGGCATGATGCCGAGAATTGAATGAACAAATAAAAGTCACAACATCCCCATGTGATCAGGAATCATTCCAATATCTTAAAGAGTTGGGACAAATTTCAAATGCTACCATATGCAGACTTTAACATTTGTTGATTCCAACTATGTACACACATTCAGATAGTTCCCATCTGTTGCCTAAATGTATGGGTGGCCAAATCTCATACATGAGGTGGTGAGGGAGGACAGTTTAAATGTGGAGTCTTTTCTGAGAAAAAACTCCAGGCTCTGTCTGTTTATATCACATGGCGTTGGTTTGGGGATGGTGCTGGGCCACACCCTTGTCTTCACAGAGTCTGTGTCAGTTCAGTGTGTCTATAGCCTGATAATCTGCTTTAATCTCAGCTAGACTCGCATCCACCATCTTCCAAGATTATCTCCCATAGGCGTATTTTTAGATTTCTATATAGCTGGTGAATGTTTTTCTAGGAATTCCTGGTGTCTGTGGGTTTTAGGCCATGGCTCCAGCCAACCTCACCCATTGTCAATAGGTCACATTTTCCAAACAGGCAAGCACACACATGCACCTATATACCTATGGGTGTCCATTTGCACCATGTTTTTATTGCATCTATTCCATATTTTGCAGTGGCCTTGGTCGTAGTATACACAGCATGGACATAAAGTTCGTATGCAATTGAAAATAGTTTGGGCAGTGCCTGTGGCTCAGTGAGTAGGGTGCCAGCCCCACATACCGAGGGTGGCGGGTTCAAACCTGGCCCCAGCCAAACTGCAACAAAAAAAAAAAAAAAAAGAAAGAAAGAAAATGGTTTAACATAATAAATTGCACGCGAACTTTTTAGACACCCTGTATACAACGTCCTGCCCGGCATTCTGCTCAGTCATGCCTAGGGACCTACATGGCACCGTCTATACTAATCTTCAAAGCCTTCTCTCACATTTGTTTTATTCTCT
The DNA here is from genome assembly GCA_963574655.1 of Perodicticus potto. Taxonomy (NCBI): domain Eukaryota; kingdom Metazoa; phylum Chordata; class Mammalia; order Primates; family Lorisidae; genus Perodicticus; species Perodicticus potto. The sequence continues at coordinate 10,535 of CAUYRH010074005.1, forward strand.
CAGCCAGGAATATCAGCACCTTCTACCTCCAAGTACTGAGAGACATTCACTGCCTGTGTAAAGATGTGAATTGGGGGGTGGCGCCTGTGGCTCATCGAGTAGGGTGCCGGCCCCATATACTGAAGGTGGCGGGTTCAAAACCAGCCTCTGCCAGACTGCAAACAGAAAAGTAGCCAGGTGTTGTGGTGGGTGCCTGTAGTCCCAGCTACTCGGGAGGCTGAGGCAAGAGAATCACCTAAGCCCAGGAGTTGGAGGTTGCTGGGAGCTGTGTGACGCTGCGGCACTCTACTGAGGGTGATAAAGTGAGACTCTGTCTCTACCAAAAAAAAAGAAAAAAGATGTGAATTGGGTAATTATTACACGTCCAGAATAATCAGCATTAGAACATAATGGCAGAGGGTGGGCTCCAGAATCAGATGCCTTCGATCTGGTTCTGCTATTTACTAGCTATGTAATCTGGGGCAAGATTCTCAGTTCTCTCATCTATTAAATGAGTATATAACAGTTCCTGACTCATACGGATTCTGGGAGGAATAATGCATGAAAATATGTGAAGTGCCACTTTATTTCTTTTTTATCGAGGTAAAGTAGTAGCCATCATCATCACATCATCATTATACATGCTATCGGCTTTGGTTAGGTGGAAAGGAACTGACTACCGTGAGCGGCCCAAATTGAGTTATTCCCTCCCTGGTAAATTGGGGGTTGGTTTTTGGTTGGTAACTTGTGCTTTGTCTGCTTGCCAAGGTTGGAAGGTAAGACCCAGGGCTTGTCAATCTTCTGCCCAGAACAGGAATCATGGGCGTGCTCATCCTGGTCACATATCCTAAACTCAATCTCTCTCTCATGCATCCTCACAACCATCACTTGACCCTTCCTGGAGATCTCCTACCAAAGGGCACCCGTTTTATCTCTTCCACATGCTCACATGGTTGACCCAGGCCCTTATGCTTTTGCCCCTGGCCCACTAGAAGCTACCCCTCTGTCTTCCCTACCTCTAGTCTCAACGTCTCCACTCCTCACACTGCCTCCAGAGTGATCTTTCTAAAACACAAATCTCATTACGTCTCTTCTGAGCTGGAAGCCTTCACTGGCTCCCTGTTTCCTGCACAGTAACGTGAGAAGACACTGTTCAGCTTTGAAAATCTCCTGCAATATGACAAGAGACTCTTTTCTCCATGCTGTTTTCCCACTTACCTTCTAATCCAGCCAAACTGAAAGTGCCTGTATCTCTAGCTTCATGTTTTCATTTAAGATATTTCCTTTTTCCAAATTACCTTTGCTGCCACTTCAATCTGTTGAATGTTCATTTTTAAAATTTAAAGAGAGGACTTGCTTTTTGCAATGAGATGTTCCGAAATCCTCACCCCTTCTGGTCCTGTTACCTGTTCAGTCAGAATTGTACCTCCCCTCTCATATTCCCACCACAGGAATGTGTTTGTATCTCTACGATAATGCTTGGTGCAGATCGTCTTATGAAATTTATATCACATTTATCTTTAGTTCAATACTGCCTTTAGGTGGCTAGCAAAATGATATGGTGGGGGCCGGGCCAGGTGGCTCTTGCCTATAATCCTAGCACTCTGGGTGGCCGAGGTGGATGGATTGCCTGAGCTCAGGAGTTCTAGACTAGCTTGAGCAAGAGCAAGACCCCATCACTAAAAATAGCTGGGCATTGTGGCAGGCACCTATAGTTCCAGCTACTTGGGAGGCTGAGGCAAGAGGATCGCTTGAGGTCATTGTGAGTTATGATGCCATGGCATTCTATTGAGGGTGACAAAGTGAGACTCTGTTTTAAAAAAATGGTGACATTTGTCAAAACTTATTATACTGTACACTTATGATGGATTTGTTTTATTACATGCAAATTATACCTGAATAAAATTTATTTATTTATTTATTTTTCCTGAGACAGAGTCTCTGTTGCCCTTGGTAGAGTGTCATGGTGTCATAGCTCACAGCAACCTCCAACTCTTGGGCTCAAGCAATCTTCTTGCCTCAGCCTCCCAAGTAGCTGAGACCACAGGCACCCACCATAATGTCTGGCTGTTTTTAGAGATGGGGTCTCGCTCCTGTTCAGACTGGTCTTGAATTCCTGAGCTCAGGCAATCCACCTGCCCTGACCTCCCAGAGTATTAGGATTACAGGTGTGAGCCACAGTGCCCAGCCAATAAAATTGATTTTAAAAGAACAAAATACAATAAAGGTGCAGCAGAGTAAAAATAAACAGATGGGAAAATTGGGATGAAGGAAAATAAGGATAAAAAAGTAAAATAAATTCATTTTTTATACTTATATACTTACTATTAAAAAATGCTTGCCATAAATTCTCATGGGCTAGAAACTTTCCTCTGAGTTTCCCAGCTGCCAAAGAAAACAGAGAAATGTGAACAAAGAAATATTTTCCTTGTTGTGATGCCTGAGCAAAATCTCTGTCCTGTGTCCATGTGAAAAGAACACCGTGATCTAAGAGACGCAATAACCCTATTGACAAAGGGTTAACAATAACTCTTCACTTCAATAAGGAGTCGTATAGATTGTTTCCTATATCATCTCACTTCACGTAGCAAACGCTAAAGTGCAATTAAAAACACAGTCCTATGAAGGACTAAAATTAGTACAGTTCACGTGCACAGCTTTCTAATGATTTGGCTGAATTAAAAAATAAAATTTATTTATGTATTTATTTATTTTTGAAGATAGGGTTTTTCTCTGTCACCCAGTCTAGAGAGTGATGTCCTGATCATGGCTCCCTGTAACCTTAACACCTGGGCTCAAGTGATTCTCCCACCTTTGCCTCCCTAGTAGCTAGGACTACAGGAGAGTAACTAGGACTGCAGGCACACCACTACCCCTGGCTATTTTTTTTTTTTTTTTTTGAGACAGAGCCTCAAGCTGTCACCCTGGATAGAGTGCTGTGGCATCACAGCTCATGGCAACCTCCAACTTCTGGGCTCAAGCGAGTCTCCTGCCTCTGCCTCCCAAGTAGCTGGGACTACAGGCACTTGGCCACAACACCCGGCCATTTTTTGGTTGTAGCCATCATTGTTGTTTGGCGGGCCCGGGCTGGATTCGAACCCACCAGCTCAGGTGTACGTGGCTGGCGCCTTAGCCTGTTGAGCTACAGGCACCGAGCCTATTTTTTTTTTTTTTTTTTTTGGCAGAGACAGAGTCTCTTGATGTTGCCCAGGTTGGTCTCAACCTCCAGGTCAATCTTCCTGCCTCAGCCTCCCAAAGTGGTAGGATTACAGGTGTGAGTCAGCACTTCCAGAAAATAAAATTTAAAATAACTATTGAAATGGATGAACTGCTTATCCTTCAAGAAATCCCTTGAATTAATCGGGCTATAATTTGAATATATCTTCGTTAATATTTGAGAAAGTTCAAAGCTATAGAGTCTGTGGTTAAACTCTGGAAGGCGGGTGACTGTTACTAAGGCAGACCTTTGTTTTTGAAGCTCTGTTGTTAGGTACATGAACGTTTAAGATTGTTATGTCTTGGCTTGGCGCCTGTGGCTCAATGGGCTAAGGTGCCAGCCACGTACATCTGAGCTGGCGGGTTCGAATCCAGCCCGGGCCCGCCAAACGACAATGATGGCTGCAACCAAAAAATAGCCGGGCGTTGTGGCGGGCGCCTGTAGTCCCAGCTGCTTGGGAGGCAGAAGCAGGAGACTCGTTTGAGCCCAGGAATTGGAGGTTGCTGTGAGCTGTGATGCCACAGCACTCTATCCAGGGTGACAGCTTGAGGCTCTGTCTCTAAAAAAAAAAAAAAAGATTGTTATGTCTTCTTGTTGAATGAATCCCTTTGTCATATAGTCTCCCTTTATCCCTGATAATATTCCTTGGTATGGAGTCTACTTTGTCTGAAATTAATAGAGTTATTCCAACTTTCTTTTGGTTGGTATTTGCCTATATATCTTTCTCCATCCCTTTACTTTTAACTTATCTATTTGCTTCTAACTCATCCCTTTACTTCTAACTTAATTATATAAAAAGTGGAATAAGCCAGGTGCAGTGGCTCACGCCGGTGATCCTAGCACTCTGGGAGACTGAGGCAGGAGGATCACTTCAGCTCAGGAGGTTGAGACAAGCTTGAGCAAGAGTGAGACCACTGCCTCTACTAAAACTAGAAAAATTCGCTGGGCACAATGTGCTCCTGTAGTCTTAGCTACTCAGGAGACTGAGGCAGGAGTTTGGGGTTGCTGTGAGCTCAGATGACACCACTGCACTCTAGTCTAGCCAGGGCTACAGAGCCAGACTCTGCTTCCAAAAAAAAAGTTTTCCTGTTTCCATCTACTCTAGTCATAAACACTCTGAATGAGTGGATGTTTTGTTCTAGACTTAGGTGAAGGGAGGGGAATAAGCATATATTGTCCTTTTAAAGTATAGTAGTCAAGAAATTATACTACCCAGGAGTGGTAAGGAGCAAGGTAGTCAAGGAATTCAGAGAGAGGAAACACTATTTCTCCTGGGTGCAGCAGGTGGTCAGAGAAATAATTTTATGCTGACTTGGGAAAATCTGAATGGTTTCATAGAGAAAGTGGCACTCAAGTTGTCTTTGAGGTTAGGTAGAACGTGGATACGTGGATGGGGACAAGGTGAATTTGCCACCTCGTCCCAGGGAACAGCCTGGTGAAAGCATAGAGCAGGAAAATGCAGGCAAGGATCAGGAATAGAAAGTAATAAAGTACGAATGGGGAATGGGGTGGGTGGAGAGGAGGGGTGTGGAGTAGAAGATATGGCCGCCAGAACCTGACTGTGGCTGGCACAGAACAGGTGCCTAAAAGATATTTGTCAGATGATTGGATCGATAAATGGAAACACTGAATATGGGTTGTTATTGTTTATGTTTTTATTTCAGTAGCTAATTGTGAAGAATTTAGAATAGGGAGGTGATATGATACTATTATGAAGGCAGCTCTGTGGAGGACAAGTGAGAGATAAAGCCGGGGAGGAAGGGGAACGTGAGTTATTGCCTTATGTGGTTTTTGCCTTCTGTGGCCTTCCTGCTCCCGGCCCTGAAAGGCCTGATCCTCTGCCTCTGTGCGAAGCAGACTGCAATGCTTCCCTCTTTTGAAACAGTTGTGGATCGATGAATGTCAGCACTTGCTCCAGCTAAACGCAGAGTGAGTTTGGACACACAGTCGGAATATCAGCATATATCCTAGTGCTGGGGAGGGGACTAAGGTCTCCCAGTTGCTTTTGTGCCAAGGTCAACCTAACTGCACAGGAGTATCTGGGGAGGTGCTGCCTACTGTGGCTGTCAGCCCTGAAAACTGCCTAAGCCCCTGAACACCCTGGCCTTGGTGGTTCTCACTCTTGCTTCCTAAGGGAAGATGGAAAGCCAACTGATGTTCCATTCTTACCACTCCTCATCTACTTGGTATTGACATCAATAAACTATGAAATCACAGGATCCAGATTAAGTAAATCTATTTTCTTTGCATGTGGTACAACATAGTTTGAAAATAAAAACAAATCTAATGCTCTGAAAGCAAAACGAATGCAAATTAAAGTCTGGAGAAATCTGTCAGCATCTGAGCACTTATTTTGCTTTCATCTCCCCTTTAAATTAAACTAACATCATTTCCAGAAGCTCAGATGTGAATCATGGCCCCTTCTGCAATGAACAATTATGACTCTGGCCTCGTTTAAGCAGATGATCCCTGACAAGCAGGGAGAGGAAGGCTTTGGCCTGATCTGGAACTGCACAGGTGAGGTGCTGGGAGCCACGGGTGTGAAAAGAGATCCCTGAAATCTTTCCTTTTGATGAGCCATCACTTGTGTTTTTTCCACTTGTTAATTCTTAAATGGTGCAATAGTGTCCTGGGTAAGAGTGTGGGCTTAGGGTTAGAGAGAACTGGCTCAGACTCTCATCCCTGGATGTGTGTGTGTAACCTTGGGAACCGCTATTGAAATGCTCTGAACTTCAGGTTCCTCTCCTAATTGAGGACAGTAACACCCAACACTTCAATCATACATAAGGGCTATAGGGGATAATAAACAAAATGTATTCAGCAAAGTGGAGCATAGTGAGTGCTCAGTATAAAGTAGCTCTTCTTTATTATTTATAAGCAATAAATTCCCCTATCATAAAGAAGGCAGAGACCTTAGAGCAGCGGTTCTCAATCTGTGGGTCGCGACCCCTCTTTTCCATTTGTAACAATGCGGCAATTAGGAAGGTTGAGAACCACTGCCTTAGAGCAAATGCAGACTGTTGCTCTGTACACTTGTTCTCTCCTTGGTGACTCTGGAATTTAGCGGATGTTCTGAAGCTTTTCCTCCAGCAGTTATTATGGAAGGAGGACCCAAGGGGGCCCTGTCAGCCCTGGGGCTGTCAGACCCTGTTATATTTACTCTCTCTTTACTGGGTCATGAGAGGAGGAGAACGGAGAAAGATCTGGTGGTGCATTAAGCTCACATTAAGGGACCCTTTGCAATCAGACTCCACAGACGAGACCTCAGGTATCTGACTCACATAGAGAATACTGAATTTTAAGGAGAGCCAGACATTTTACTTGGCAATGTTGCCCTTCCTTTTCCTGACAAAGATCTCCAGGAAATGACAACTTGAAGAGCACGTGGGGGTGAATAGAGAAGTTACTCTCAGCTGGAGCAGATGGCCTGGCCCCGTCTCATCCAACCTAGGGCCCAGTGCCTCAGTAACTCAGCTCACCTGGCCCTGTCCCAGCCACTCTGGCACCCAACAGTTATGTTATGAGTCTGTCAGGTGCAGGAGTGGGACATCTGGGCCTCCATTTGAAGGCTGGCAGAGCTGGTCCTTTTTATATGGAGCTCAGAAGATGAAAGACTCTTGGGCCCTCTGGTTCACAAGGAGAAGCCGTGGAGAGTAGTGCCACCTCTGAAATCTGGGGTATTAACCTTTGACACAGGTTCCTGCTCCAAGTCCCCAGCTGAGCTGCACACCTGGCATCAGGGCTCGATCATTTTCTGGGATTCTACTTTGAGAATTTGATTTTCAATATCTCTTTGGTAATTATCAAGCCTTTCAATAAAAGCGAGGAGGCATTTTCCTGTTTCTTTTGTCCTCCGAAGAAGAGGACAAGGAACCAAGCAATTTTGCAGTAGCTTCTAAACTTTAGTTTCACTGAAAATTGAGTTGCATTTTATTTTGAGGAGGAGCAAGGACCTGGGGTTCCATCTGTTGTCCCACACAGGTGACTCGTGCCGTGAGGGTCGATTTTCTGCATCTGAAGGCCCAGGCGTTTTCTGTCTTGCTCCCCCAGGCTGTTTTGGTCCCTTGCTTTCATTCCCATGCTCAGTCTCCACCCCTGGCTTTACCCTTCTCTCCCTCGCTTCCCCCTTGTCCCTGCCTTCTATAGTGTGGAGCCTCCTTCTCCATCATCACGATTCTCCCCTCTCTCTCTATTTTCAGTGTCTCTGTGTTTCTGGATTGATGAATACATCTTGCTCATTTTTTTTTTCACTAGCCAATGTCCCACAGCCCAGTTCCCTGACTTATTTCCTTGACAGGTTCCTTCCCAGAACTCTGACTCGTTTCAAACGCCTTTCTGAAGTTACCTGTGTTTTTCCAGAGAAGCCACCATAGCTCACCTTTGGTTTCTGTAAGACTGTTCCTTGCAAAGGAGAGAAGATGCTTGGGAAGCACAGCAGCCTCCTCTTCCCTTGCCCTGCCAGTAGACCCAGCAGGTTCAGAACCCCTCCGAGTTTCAGGCCCTTCAAACGCCTTTTTAGAAAAAGACTTTATTTATTTATATATATTTTTGAGACAGACTCTCACTCTGTCACCCAGGCTAGAGTGCTATGGAGTCAGCCTAGCTCACAGCAACCTCAAACTCTTGGGCTCAAGCAATCCTCTTGCCTCAACTTCCCTGAATAACTGGGACTACAGGTGCCCACCACAACATCTGGCTACTTTTTCAATTTTTAGTAGAGACAGGGTCTGGCTCTTGTTCAGGCTGGTCTTGATCTCCTCAGCTCAAAGGATCCTCCTGACTCAGCCTCCCAAGTGCTGGGATTACAGGCATGAGCCGCTGCGCCTGGCCAAAAGACTTTATTTTTTAGAGCACTTTAGTCCCCTATACCCACTGCCCCCCACGTGCACAGCCTTCCTCATTGTCTACACCCCCCACGGTAACTGAGTCAACCAACATGAACACATCATTGTCACCCAAAGCCCACAGTTTTCATCAGGGTTCACTCTTGGTGTGGCCCGATCTGTGGGCTTGGACAAAGGTAGGATGACACATATCTCCGTCATTGTACCCACATGGAGTTTCACTGCCCTGCAGATCCTTCCCTGCCCTCAGTCCCTGGCAACCACTCATCTGCTGTCTCTATAGTTTTGCTTTGTTTCCAGAATATCACATAGTTGGAATCCTACAGTATGTAACCTTCTCTGATTGGCATCTTTCACTCAGTAATAAACTCCTTCTTGGATTTAAAGTTTCAGGAAGTTTGTTTCATGCCCCAGGTGGCTGCAAGCATCAGTCAAAATCAATCTCTTCCCCGCCCCCTGACCTTTTTTTCTTTTCTAGTGGAGGGCACAAAGGAATTTATTCTCAAATGTTTGTTCAGGTAGTTTGTTTGCTTTTCTTTAGTAAAAGCACCCAGCACTGTGGTCAGGCTACAGGCATTGGTCACTAACTTACCAGCTTGGTCCGTATTTATCACACCTCCCTACCCCTACCCCCCACCCGTATGCCGACTCCCTAGTGAGGCACCCAGATACTGTGGCAAGTACCTTGGATAGGTACCTTGGACGGGGCAGGAGCTGTCCAGCCCATTGGCCTTGGGGACAGATGGTCAGGGGTTTGGCTTGTTACAGTACTGGTATTACTGGGAGCCCACTGACATCCTTTGGTTCTGATTTTCCTGGCAATACTTGAGTTGCAAGAGGCAGCACCTATTTTTCTGGGGACTGGGTTTTACTCCCCAGGATTGATGGGTCCTGCCCACTTCTTCCCTATAGTCACTTTTCTTCCTTTTGCTTGTGCTGCTTTCCTAGAACACTTGGTACCAACAGCAGCCCCAGGCTGGCCGTGCTCCGGGATGTTCCTGGAGGTTTTACAGTTTCCTTTCAGGGAAGGGTGAAGTGGACAAGGGGGACTGGAGTTCACGGTCATTGAGTTTCTGGTCTGTGTCAGACACTGTGCCTGGTGATTTTACAAATTTCTTTGAGCATACCTGTAAGGTAGATTACCTGCAAGATAATATCATGTCCGCATTAATGAGGTAGAAGGGAAGTTCAGAAAGGGGCAAAGTCTCCAAGAGCAGACACTTAGCACATCACAGAACTGTAACCTGGAATCCACGTCTGCCTGGATCCAGGACTCAAATTCTTGCCACTGTAGCCCGAGCATGTGCTTGCACGGCGTGTGTGTGCACACCAGTGGTGGGGGTCGGTGGGAGTGGTGGGGGTCAGCAGGAGTGGTGGGGGCTCTAGGAAGGGATACATGGAGCAGCAGGAACAATCCCACTCTCTTCTCCCACTTTGAGTCCCACGAGAGCCCTTGCCACTCTTCTCCTGCCTCTAGTCAGGTTGCAGCAATGACACATGAAGCTCTAAGGAAACGAGGCACCTGGTCCTCTCCCCAGAGGACCTCCATTCTCTTTAGCCTGGCCAAGTGGGCTCTGGAGCCTGACTGCCCTAGTTCTAACCCCAGCTCTTCTGTTTGCTAGTAGTGTTACCTTGGGCAAGTTATTTAAGCCATCTATGCTTCAGTTTCCTCTTCTGTAATGAGGATAATCATAATAAGAATGCCATCCTCATTCTTAGAGTAGACAAATTCATACAGACAGAAAGTAGAATTGCCAGGGCTTAGGGGAGGAAGGAATGGGGAATTATTTTTTACAAAGTTTGTTTGGGGGCTGGGAATAGTGGGTCATACCTGTAATCCTAGTACTCTGGGAAGCTGAGGCAGAAGAACCACTTAAGCTCAGGAGTTTGAGACCAGCCTGAGCAAGAGTGGGACCCTGTCTCTACTAAAATTAGAAAACTAAGCCAGGTGTCAGTGGTGGGTGCCTGTAGTCCCAGCTACTCGGGAGGCAGAGGCAGGAGGATTACTTGAGCCCAAGAGTTTGAGGTTCTTGTGACCTAGGCTGATGCCACAGTACTCTAGCCTGGGTGACAGAGTGAAAATGTCTCAAAAAAAAAGCTTCAGTTTGGGAAGATGAAAGAGTTCTGGAGATAGTGGTACCATCTATCTACATCAGCAGTTCTCAACGTATTAAAGGGTCACAGCATTAGGAAGGTTGAGAACCACTGATCTACATAAATGTACTTAATGTGACTGAACTGTTTGCTTAAAAAATGATTAAAATGCTAAGTTTTATGTTCTGAATATTTTACAATTTAAAAAATCTTCTCAAAGGATTTGGAGAGGCTAGAATGAGATAATGCATTTTAAGTCTTCGGACCACGGGAGATAGTCCATAAATGCGAGCTCTTCTCTACTCAAGACTGCGCCTTTTCCAGAGAAGTTGTGGAAAACAGGATGGAGCTTTGTGGCTTGGCTCAGGGTTGCTGTGAGAAGGGTTCTTGCAGTTCCCTTGCCCTGCGATTACGTAGCTGTCAGGACAGGGACTGGTGACTGTGCGTTTTAATGGAAGAACTCTCACTGCCCATGACGAGCATCGAGGTTATAAATGGAACAGTGCTTGTTCAATTGCTTCATTTTGCAGAGACTCACTCCATGAGTTGCTGGTGCTGACATGTGGCTGAATTTGGTGGTTAAGCTACAACAAAAGAATTATGAATGTACTGAGGAAAACATCCAATTAAATGGCATCACCTCAGTATGTCTGAGAAGGGAACGACGTTTTAGTGTTTTCACTGGCTTTGCCAGCAAATATTTATGAAGTGTCAAAAGGGAGGGTGAGGAGGTGCAAAGTGCTTAGAGTTTAGATCAGGAATGGCAAGTGGCACATTAGGGACAGAGGAGGGAAGGCAGTTGATGCACAGTTGATGTAGGGACAGGAAGGGCACCCTTGGAAGGGCCTGAGCTCCTTCCAGCTTCCAACCTTCAGGCTTCCTGTGTATAATTCTCCCCAAACACGTCAGTTCCACCCAGACCAAGAACATGCATTGTATGGTGCACAGAGGCCTCAGGAACTCAGCGAGAGCAGAGAGCCCGGCCCGGGGGCAAGGAGCAGTCAGGAAAAAGACTTAGCCTTCCTTATTCCAGCCTCCAGGAACCCTCCCGAGCCCACTGCAGTCAGGACACTGACCCCCAGTTCTGAACCCAGGGACCCTGCCACTCCGCAGGGACTTGCTCTTCAAGGTCCTTCCAGCTCAGGACTCTCTGTCTGCTATAGAGTTTCTCAAGCTTTCCTGGTGACAGGCCATGTTTATATTTTGGTTTGTTCTGGTTGTAGTTTCCAATCTATCAATGCTTTTTTTGTGAGTGTGGAGACAAAGTCTCACTTTATCGCCATCGGTAGAGTGCCGTGGCATCACACAGCTCACAGCAACCTCCAACCTCCTGGGCTTAGGCGATTCTCTTGCCTCAGGCTCCCGAGTAGCTGGGACTACAGGTGCCGGCCACAACGCCCGGCTATTTTTCTGTTTTGCAGTTCGGCTGAAGCCGGGTTTGAACCCGCCACCCTCGGTATATGGGTCTGGTGCCCTATTTGATGAGCCACAGGCGCCACCCAAGATCAAAGCTTTTATATAATAAACATAAATTACTAAATGAGTATAGAAAGCAAATGAAGAAAAAATTAGAAAAATGAAATAAGAAACACGGAGACAGGGCTCGGCGCCTGTGGCTCAACGGGCTAAGGCGCCAGCCACGTACACCTGAGCTGGCGGGTTCGAATCCAGCCTGAGCCCGCCAAACAACAATGATGGCTGCAACCAAAAAATGGCCGGGCGTTGTGGCGGGCGCCTGTAGTCCCAGCTACTTGGGAGGCAGAGGCAGGAGACTTGCTTGAGCCCAGGAATTGGAGGTTGCTGTGAGCTGTAATGCCACGGCACTCTACCCAGGGTGACAGCTTGAGGCTCTGTCTCAAAAAAAAAAAAAGAAAAGAAACACGGAGACAGTAAACAAAGTTTTTTAATTACTACATTGAGCAGACATCCACTGACCTAGTCAAATCACTATCACTTTCCAAGCGCTTACTCTCCATTTTGTGTTTATCAACAAAATGGTTTATGCCTTAGCTGGGGGTTGTGGCAGGCGCCTGTAGTCCCAGCTACTCAGGAGGCTGAGGCAAGAGAATCGCCTAAGCCCAGGAGTTGGAGTTTCCTTTGAGCTGTGTGACACCAGGGCACTCTACCGATGGCGATAAAGTGAGACTCTGTCTCTACAAAAAAAAAAAGGTTTATGCCTGGTTGGGGTCCCATTCCAGAGAGCTCTGCTCTATCTCGACCACTGATTCCCAAAGTGGTGTGCCATGACATCCCATGGGGTACAGGAAGAAAATATTAGCACTTTAACTTATATTTGAATGGCATTCTCTTTTAATTTTTATTTTCCTGTGTATTTTAAGCATACACAGCACAATAGTAGAATAATACACATACATAATTTATAGGTAGATAAATTATAGATGGTGAGTTGTGCCCAGAATCTTTTTACTGAAAGAGTTGTGTGGTCAATGTTTGAAGTTTATTGCCCTTAACTACTCATGTAGAAGTTATTATTATGCCTTTTTGAGACATTTCTTATGTTGCACTGAGCTGCTATTATTTAAGATTTATATAGTTAGGCCAGTCCTAAAATTACAGATTCCTCAAGGAACTGTGTCCTATTTACGCTTATTTGTTTATTAACTGAAAAAAGCTAGCATATGCTCCAGGCTCTGTGCTAGGGTGTGGAAATATGAAGATGGGTAGAAATTAATCTCCATTCTTTAGGGTGGACGTATCTAAGTAAGGAAAAGGGATTTGCCAATTGATAATTGCGTTTAGTGTCACTTATGCAATCAAGCGAGCGTGTGTAAGTAACAAACTTGAGACTTAAAGAGTGGTTAACTCTACTGAGGGTGCTCAGATAAAGACGTTCAGAGGAACTGATACCTGAGAAAATGTTGGGGCGTGACCATGGTTGACAAGAGGAGGTAGATTTTGTGGTTAATATTATCATGCAGAAAGCAATTGTTTAACAGTGTCTCCCAAACTGACATCTCTATTCCAGATCTCTATCTTAGCATAAAGTCTGTTTATTCATCTGTCTTTTACATGTCCTTCAGTTAGCTCACATCCAATGGATCAACGGCCCCACCATCCATCCCTGCACCCACATCAGACTCCTCCCCTCAGCCCCTACGCCCATTTTGTTAATATCTGTTCAATTCTGGCCAGCTGGGGTGGCTCACACCTGGAATCCTGGCACTCTGAGAGGCCGAGGCACCTGGATCACCCCGCACTCAGGAGTTCACGACAAGCCTGAGCAAAAGTGAGACCCCCATCTCTACTAAAAACAGAAAAACTAGCCAGGCATTGTAGTGGGCTCCTGTATTCCCAGCTACTCTGGAGGCTGAGGTGGGAGGATAACTTGAGCCCAGGAGTTTGAGGTTACTGTGAGCTATGATAATGCCATAGCACTCAATCCCAGGAAGCCAGAGTAAGACTCTGTCTCCAAAAAAAAAAAAATCAATTCTACCTCCTTACTATGTCTCAAATGCATTTCCTGCAATGTATCAACAATAATAATACTTTTTATAAAGCTACTATTTTTGACAGGTGTGTTCTCTTGGAAGGCAGGGACTAAAGCTTAATCATCTTGGAATCCCCAGCGGCTAGCGGAGTGCTTAGCCTACTGCATAGTACTAATATTAATTAATAATAATGATGATGATTATGATAATATCTAATGCTCACATGGTGCCTAACATGTGCCAGTCAATGTTCTAAGCATTTCACCCATAATAACTCCCTTAATTCTAAAAATAACACTATGGGGTGGCACCTGTGTCTCAGTGAGTAGGGCGTTGGCCCCATACACTGAGGGTGGTGGGTTCGAACCTGGCCCAGGCCAAACTGCAACAAAAAAAATAGCCGGGCATTGTGACGGGCAACTGTAGTCCCAGCTACTTGGGAGGCTGAGGCAAGAAAATCACCTAAGCCCAAGAGCTGGAGGTTGCTGTGAGCTGTGATGCCACGGCACTCTTCCGAGGGCGACAAAGTGAAGACTCTGTCTCTAAAAAAAAAAATAAATAAATAAAAATAAAAATAACACCATGTTGTAGATACTATTATTATCCCATTTTACAGATTAAAAAATGAGGCAAAGAGATTAAGCGACTCAGCCGAGGACTGTGGCTTATAAAAGCCCAATGTTGAATAAATGAATGAATGAATGAATACATGAGTGGAAGAATGCGGCCCGAAAGTTGAGCTAGGTCGTACAATGATAATTCTGCCAAGATCGTAGTTAGCACATTTGGAGGCATTTCTCGAGTTTCTTTCTAAGGAGGCACTAATTGCTGTTTTGGCAGTTGTAGTCGGACCCAAGCTGTAGTGGTATGTCAGAGAGAATAGGATCTGATATATATGATCCAAAGAAATAAGAGGATGAAACATTCTTGATGGGAAAGGCAAAGAAGCTGGCAGGTCCAAAGTGTTATTTCAGTTGGAGATCTGAGTCACAAGTGGCTTAGCTGCAGTCTGTGATGTTGCCTGCAGAGTGATGTTGGCGTCCTGCCTCATCCAGCCCTTGCTACAAGAACATCGTGACGCATGTGCCCCAGGGAGCCACATACCCGGGGGTTATATGGCAACATGTCCTGGACATCTACTGGGATTGAGGGCCACCTGTCATTGTCCCTTATTTTTAAAACCCATTCTTGATACCACATCCACTCTATCACATTGGAGCCCGGTTGCCGCCAACTATTAGCTATACATTTTTCTAGTGCAGAAAAATGATGCTGCGTGGACCCATTTGCTGTCCTCCTCAATTCCTAATCCTCCCTGAGCTTCCTCACAGTTGCCACTGGGTTCTGTTATTCTACACTCATTGTTGAGAAAGAGAAACAATGAAAAGGGTCCCGCTTAAGCCCTCGCTGCCGTCTACAATCAAATAAATGTCCAGACAGCTCTATCTTTTCTGCTACTCGTGTTTTCTTCCTTTCTCCAGGGTAAAAATAAATACGTGAATAAACTGCCCATTCAGATTCATAGACTGTCAGAACTATGAAGAATCTTTATGGGCGGTGCCTGTGGCTCAAAGGAGGAGGGCGCCGGCCCTGTATAGCGGAGGTAGCGGGTTCAAACCTGGCCCTGGACAAAAACTGCAAAAAAAAAAAAAAAAAATCTTTATGACATGCTGGTTCAATCTCTTCATTTTTTCTTTCTTTTTTTTTTTTTTGTAGAGACAGAGTCTCACTTTATCACCCTTGGTAGAGGGCCGTGGCGTCACACAGCTCACAGCAACCTTCAACTCCTGGACCTAGGCCATTCTCCTGCCTCAGCCTCCTGAGTAGCTGGGAGTACAGGTTCCCACCATGCCTGGCTATTTTTTTGTTGCAGTTTGGCTGGGGCCAGGCTCGACCCCTCCACCCTCAGTATAGGGGGCCAGCGCCCCGCCCACTGAGCCATAGGCACTGCCCTCAATCTCTTCATTTTAAATACGAGCAAACAGGCCAGGCATGGCAGCTCACTTCTGTAATCCTAGCACTCTGGGAGGCCAAGGTGGGAGAATTTCTTGAGCTCGGGAATTTGAGAAGCCAGGCCTTGTCTCTACTAAAAATAGAAAAAGTTAGCCTGTAATCCTAGCACTTTGGAGCATTGCTTGAGGTCAGGAATCTGAGGCCAGTCTAAGCAAGAACAAGACCCTGTCTCTGCAAAAAATAGAAAAGTTAGCCAGGCATGGTAGAGGGCACCTGTAGTCCCAGCTACTCAGTAGGCTGAGGCAGGAGGATCACTTGAACCCAAGAGTTTGAGGTTGCTGTGAGCTATGACACAGTACTCTATCTAGCCTGGGCAACTCTCTAGATTAAGACTCTGTCTCAAAAAAAAAAAAAAAAAAAAAAAAAAGCGCAGGTGGTGCGTGTGACTAAAGAGAGTAGGGGGCCAGCCCCATATGCCGGAGGTGGCGGGTTCAAACCCAACCCTGGCCAAAAACTGCAAAAAAAAAAAAAAGAGAGAGAGAGAGCAAACGGGGCAGCTCCTGTGGCTCAAGGGAGTAGGGCACCGGCCCCATATGCCGGAGGTGGTGGGTTCGAACCCAGCCCCAGCCAAAACTGCAAAAGAGGGGAAAAAAAAAGAACAAACTGCCTAGGGAAGGTCGAGGATCCCATACCCGGGGCCTGGCCTGGTTGAGAACCTTGTCAGGCTCTGGGGGACAAGGAAGATAGAAATCAATCCCCTCCTTGCCTAAATTTTCCCCTACAGTGTCTACTTATATATAACAAAATGAAACTATCGATTGATTTTCATGCTTTCCTATGATTTTAATTTTTCTCTTTAGAAAAGCCATTCAAAATGTCTTTTCGATTTCATTTCTTTTTTTCTAATTTCCTTTCCTAAAGTTTTCTTTAACATAGAATAATGAAGACAAGTGCAATTTCTCATCCTCCTTTCTAGTGATTATATATAAGTGGAGGTTTCCCCTGGGGTTTCCCTTCAGTTTCACTGAAGACAGTTGAAACTTCAGTGACTGCTATTCCTATAAGTCCTACCCTGAGAGATTCAGTCATGAAAATTGCTTTATAACAATTGAAATAGCACATCATTTATAAATATCTGTTTACATGCACATTTCGCCCAGTGCATGATGAACTCTTTGTAGGCACAGACTGTCATATTCGCTTTTGCGTTCCTCATACATAGCATAATGTCTTGCACATGGTACATGTGAAGTAAATGATTGCAGGATTAGTGAGCGAGTGCAGTTAGTGGTGTGGCCATGCATTTAGAGCTTATGCTCCCCTAATTGAGAAGACTACTTAGAGGAAATGGCCTTTGAGCTATGCTTTAATGGAAAGAAAGACAGCACGTGACAGTGGGAGGAAGAGGTTGTTTTTATCCATATGGAACAATCCAGACAAAGGCTTGAAGCAGAAGACTAAAATTACTAGGTTGCCCATCAGGAAATTAAACAGCCTATCCATTCATTAGAGAAAGAACAAATGACAGGCCTTGTGCATTACCAGACTGTTAATAAGCAAGAGCCAGACTTGCTCTCATGTAAAGCCAGACTCTGAATGTCATGCTACCCAACCCTCGCAAGCTACCCCATTCTTAAAGTCTTGCTATTGGAAATTGCAAAGATTGTACTGAGTACTGGTGCTGGAATAAGGGGGTACAATCCTTCTTTTGTCACTGTCTCTTTCTTCCTATTTTTCAAGCTGCTGAGATGGTTTGTGTTTGTCCAAATGATCTCACACTGAGTGGAGGCATAGTGTGTGTGTGTGTGTGTGTGTAAAGGAGACTTTATAATAAACCCACTGACCTCTTCCAACTAGGGGCCTTAATTTTTAGACTTTAACTCAACCCACTGGCCATGCTGAAATTGATCTGCCAGGGTCAAATGCAGCTTCCTGAGGAAAAACATGTTTAAGCAGCAATGAGAGGGCATAACAAAATGTAAAGTATCTGTTGGGTGCCCCAAACGGTGCTTGGTGCTTTCTACACCTCCTTTATTCTTCTTGACAGCCCTGAGAGGGAGACATGACCCCTTTTATGTAAATAATAGTGAAGGTTCAGAGAAATGAAATAGTTTTCTTGAGGTCACATAGCTAAGTGACAGAACCAAAATCAAATACAGGTCACATCCAGGTAAGCCTGTGATCCTTCCAACACACCATACTTACAACAGCAATTATAAAAATATCTGGGGCCAACAAATAATCCAGTTTAAAAATGGGCAAAGGTGTGAACAGACATTTTTCCAAGGAAGATGTACAAATGGCCAATAAGCTCATAAAAATGTGGTCAACATCATTGGTCATTAGGGAAACGCAAATCGAAATCACAAAGAGATACCACTTCACATTCACTAGAATGGCTACAATAAAAATAGACAACAACATGTGCTGGTGAAGATGTGGAGGAATTTCCACCCTCATCCATTGTTGTTTAGAATGTAAAATGGTATAGCTACCTTGGAAAACAGTCTGTCAGTACAGCGGCTTTATTTATAAAAGACAAAAGGAGAAAACAACCCAACATTTGGGTTGACCATCAGCTGATGAAAATAAACCATGCTGTACCCAAATTAATGGAATATGATTTGGCGAAAAACAAATGTAGTACTCACACACGCTCTAGCATGCATGCACCTTGAAAGCATTATGTTAAGGGAAAGAAGGCAGTCACACAAAGCCACACATTGTACGATTCCATTTTCATGATGTATATGGCATGGGAAAATCCATACAGGTAGAAAGTTGATTAGTGCTTGCCAAAGATGGGAGGAGGCAAGAAAGGCAGGTGACTGCTAAGGGTTTTGGAGCTTCCTGTTGGGATGTTGAAAATATTCTAGAATTAGATAGTGGTGATACATGAAAAACTGTGGAATTGTGCACTTTAAAGATCAGTTTTATGGTATATGAATTCTATCTCAATAAATCTATTATAAAAAATGTATCCGAGGTCAGAGGGCTGGCTTAAGCAGATGTTAGGTAACCAGCACATGCTGCCAAGATTTAGAATTTAACAATAAAGTGACTGACAGAATGCTTGCTGGGAATGCCTGTGCCTGAGAGGTTTGGAAATGATGTTCTCAGTAAACAGCCAAAAAGGAGAAAGAATGCCACTTTTGGTTCAGCTGGGAGACACATCCTTCAGTACAAGTGACATTAATGTATCTCACAGAGACTCAGGTGTTAGGAGGCATGCAATCTATAGGAGATGGGGCCATCATTTATAATGCCATGATGTAATAAAGGTAAACTTAGTTCTAGGATCCACTGTTGCCACCTTCATTTGTTCATTTATTTTAAAAGGTGAAAGATTTAAATGATCTGAAGCGAAACCAGAGTATGTGTTCATTTATTTTCAACTATCAATTGAACATCTAGAGTGTGAGAGTGCCGGGTACTTTGGTAATAGTGCTGTAATTTGTTACATTTCTTCCCTGGTAGCCATTTCATGAAGCATTAGCCTCCCCATTTTACAGAGGAAAAAGCCAAGGCTCATAGAGTTTAAGAAGACAGCCCCAGATCACACAGTAGTGAGTGATAGGGACATAATCTGTGACAAGATTTGTCGGACTCCAAAGCTAAGGGTCAGAGGGTTGGGATGGAGAGTCAAGAGCAAGCAGTGGCTTGCCAAGTGTGAACACCCCAAGGAGAGAGGACAAGGGCAGTGGGGGAATGAGGAGTGTCTGGCCCAGACTCCATGGTCACATGCCTGGGTTTGAATCCTGCCTCTGCCCACCCCATGGGAACGTCGTGCAGATTTAATGAGTGTAGGTGTGCAAGAATGCTCATGACAGGGCTTGAGAGGCAGATGTGGTGGCCGTGCCTGGTCAGTCCCACCTCCTCCAGAGGCTGAGCCCTGTTTAAGGCTACAGTGAGCTACGATCACACTCCTGCACACTCTAGCCTGGAACACAAAATGAGACCCTGTCTCTTAAAAAAGAAGTTGGTTGACATGCAGTGAACACTCAATGTGTGGCGATTTTATTATGATGCCTCTTTTGCACACAGGCTCGATGTCAGGGACTATCACTAAAACAGAAAAGCCTCTCTCAAATTTATAGTTAAAGCACAGCCAACTCTGGAGAGTGGGTTTGGAGCAGGCAGAGGGCAAATAAGGAAGAAGGATGCTTATTCTCTTCCTTATTTTTCTAAAGTTCAAAAACATATATATATATATTTTGCAACTACATTACTTTTTAAATGAAAAAACCACAGCTGATAAAAAAATGCTTCCACCAATAAAAGAACACTTGTTGCTTGGGGAGTAAAAAGAACCCTTGGTGTTTCTGAGTTTAATCTTAATTCTTGGGGAAACCCCAAAAGTCAGCCTTCAATATGCAACCTCCACGCAGCCCAGAGTCTGCAGTGAGGGAGAAAGTGCCAGTCTCATAGATTCACTTACTTTGCCCCTTCAGCCTGTTTTCCACTATGGGTGAATTTGCTGTGATTTGATCTTAATAGATGACCTGGCAGATATGTCTAGACCTCAGCTCCGGACAGGGCACCTCTCAGATTCCTTTCTGCTGGGTACTCCCTAAAGGGGTGCTGTTAAAAGAGTCTGCAAGTACGGGCTTCCTCTAAAACACTGATGGGTGGGTGGGGGAGACCTGTGGAGAGGGACCCTAACAATTTTTATCATGAGTGGAATCTGGTGCTAACTAGGGGGAGGACGAGGAAGAGGTGAGCAGCTAGTATCCTTCCAGATGTGGAAAGATAAGCTGTCTCCACTTCCTTGCCCGGGGGAGCCAACTGGGCAGTGCAGCTTCCACCTTGTCCAGCCAATTTTCCATGTCAGCACCAGAAGGCTATTTTTCCTTGGGTGAGATTTGACTTTTTCATTTATGAAATGGGCTTCGTATTTCCTCTGTTCTAAGGATTTTGGGGGAAATCCGCTTAGCTTTGGCCTGAAGTGTATGTTAAGGCTTCTGGGAACAAAGTATTGAGTGTTTTCATGATGGGGAGTAAAATGGTGGAGCATTAGGGACGGAATGTAGCTGAGTGACTCATTGCCAGGCTTGGAGGAATCCAAGGGTATGAGAAGGAACTTAATTCTCATTTAGACTTGGCCCACCAGAATAGAGCTCAAAACCAGCAAAAATTCATTGTTCTACACCTAGCTTTATGTAAGGACAGGATATGGTTGGAGTCAACATCAAGGACCCAAAAAGAAAGATTCTAGGATGTAAGAAAGAAAAATCTATCGGCTTGCAGCTCTCTCTATAAGAATAATTAGACATTTTTACATCCAAGCTAAAGTTTCAAGAACAAATGCCTCCCAGGACTTCCTGCCTTTCCAACCGCACCTGTATCCCACTTCCACTGGCTTCTGAGTCACATATATCTCCATTTTCTCCCTTGTCCTGCTGAGCCAGATCTTGGCATGGGAACAAAAAAAGAGGCGGCCCCCAAGGCTGTGTCTCCGTCTCACATATTCTTTACAAGGACGAGATGCCCTTTGTCCTGCTCTCCTATGCCTACACAAAGGTTTACCCAAGGCCAGTGCAACCTTACACAGAGGAGGAGCAGAGGTCAGAGAGCATGTGGCTTAGGTCACAAAATGGTCCTGGACACTAAGAGACAACGACCACTGGCACCTGCGTTTTAGAGCTGCTGTTTTCATTCCACATGCAACCAGACAGTGCGAGATGGGCTGGGTGTTGTTACAGCTGAGAGACAAATCTGGTGGTTCACAGATTGTCCTTTCTTTCCTGTTTGTTGGGCAACAGGGAAAAGAGGGGATTTCCTTTTCCTGAGTGCTTTATCTCCTTATGGAAATGTTCCTAATGGCAACATGTGTGTTATGAAGTTCTTGTGTTACTAAAATAATCTATTGGTAAGGGTGGCCCTGGGGAGGCCTAAAGGGACCTGGGACATGCCTTACCCCTTTTCCAAAAGGAGGGGATGTTTCTGGAAATGTGATAGAATTATTTATAAAACATATAATCAAATCAAATGTATGATGACATCAGTTTTATGTGTCTTGTAATTGGTATTAAGTCATGCTTTAAAGAAAAGGCAAGGCTGGGCGCCTGTAGCACAGTGGTTATGGCACCAGCCACATACACCAGGCTGGCAGGTTCAAACCCGGCCTGGGCCAGCTAAACAACAATGACAACTGCAACAACAAAAACAAAAAATTAGTCGGGCATTGTGGTGGGCACCTGTAGTCCCAGCTACTTGGGAGGCTGAGGCAAGAGAATTGCTTAAGCCCAGGAGTTTGAGTTTGCTGCGAGCTGTAATGCCACAGCACTCTACCAAGGGTGACAAAGTGAGACTCTGTCTCGAAAGGGAGGGAGGGAGGAAGGAAGGAAGAAAGGAAGGAAGGAAGGAAGGAAGGAAGGAAGGAAGGAAGGAAGGAAGGAAGGAAGGAAGGAAGGAAGGAAAGAAAGAAAGAAAAGGCAAGACAGAAATGAAATCCTGTAAATAAGTTTGGACCGCTCAACCAGCAATGGAGCTTTAACTGAACCATCTCTGCCCAGTTGTTCTCTCCTGGCCTGTTTGTGTGAACTTGGTTCAGATTAACATCTGCTTTGCTGGGTATCATCAGGATGCTGCTATGTTTTTGAATCATCCACAGAGCTTAGCCAGAGGGAGTTAGGAGGGGTGGGCAGGGAGCATGCAGTAGCTTCAGTGCCGCCCAGAAAGGAGGAGAGGGATGTGACGAGGCAGAAAAAGAGGAAAGCTGCACACTCTTGTGTGCTGGAAGATTCTAGAACATTCATCATGGTTAGGAAACTGAAATGGGCTGATGGAAGGTTGAGGGGGAAGAAGTGATGGGAAAGTCTCCCTGCAGCCCCTCTGGTGGTTGCCTCTCCCTGTCCCCCTGGCTTGCTCTCCAGTCCTCACTGGGACACTGAGATCAAGACGACGCATTACATGTCTGCAATGTTTTCACCGCTGCACTTTTCCGTGCACCTTCTTTCCTTTTCTCCTCCCACCCTTTGAGGCCCACCTCAGAAAATCCTGTTCTTTGTGAGGGCTCCCTTGAAATATTCTCTTGGATTTGATGCCTCCCTCTCCTGAGCCACCAAAGCTTTTGGCCTTGGCCCCCATGTTCTGCCATATATTATTTTAGTGCATTTTCTACACCTCACCAACATCCTCCACACTCTGCCCCCCATGCCACAAGTCATCCCATATCATCAGTCATAAACTTCTGGAGGAGAGAGGTTACGTCTTATTCATTTTTATATTATCCATTATATATGGCCTAGACCCAGGCCCCTGCAGACACTGAAGAGTAAATATGAATTCTAACAGTAGGCCTGATTTTTTTTTTTTTTTTTTTGTAGAGACAGAGGCTCACTCTATCACCCTCGGGAGAATGCCGTGGCCTCACACAGCACACAGCAACCTCCAACTCCTGGGCTTAGGCAATTCTCCTGCCCCAGCCTCCCAAGTAACTGGGACCACAGGCGCCCACCACAATGCCTGACTATTTTTTGGTTGTAGTTGTCATTGTTGTTTGGCCAGCCTGGGCTGGATTTGAACCTGCCAGCTCCGCTGTATGTGGCTGGCGCCCTCGCCACTGAGCCAAGTAGGCCTGACTTTATTAGTGAAAGTTGCTTGGATTTTTTGGTTGTAGTTGTTATTGTTGTTTGGCAAGCCCGGGCTGGGTTCAAACCTGCCAGGTCCGGTGCATGTGGTTGGCGCCCTAGCCGCTGAGCTATAGGTGCCAAGGCCATAGTATTGTTTTGAAGATTATATGAAATTGTGCACTTCTTGGCTGGGTATGGTGGCTCACGCCTGTAATACTTGCACTCTGGGAGGCCAAACTAGGTGGATCACTTGAACTCAGGATTTCGAGACCAGGCTGAGCAAGACTGAGACTTGATCTCTACTAAAAATAGAAAAAATTAGTTGGGCATTGTAGCGGGTGCCCGTAGTCTCAGCTACTGTGGAGGCAGAGGCAAGAGAATCTCTGTGTGTAGTTGCTATGAGCTATGATGCCATGGGTACTCTACCTAGGGTGACTCTGTCTATAAATACATAAATACATAAATAAATCACCTCTCAATAGTATGCGACACAGATAAATGCTCGGTATATACTAGCTATTAGGAGTTGGCCACTTCTGGGTGCTGATGGCAGAGGCTACCTCTCCTGCCGGCAATTCACCACTGGTTCTGGCTTTTAAGCTCTAAGGAGACTGTGCTGAGCTCGCTGTACCATTAGCAGAGCTCTGAGATTTCCAAAAGAAGGTTTAAAAAGGTAAAGAGGATAATGGGACAACTCTGATTGTCAAAACCCTTTCCTTGAGTGTCTGAGTGTGGGACAAGGGCAGTCGAAGCCGGAACAAGAGCACAACCTATACAGGCCTGTAGACAGAATCCAGTGGGACCTCTGGGGTTAGCCACTAAAGTCCACGGGACAGAGGAAGTTGCAGGAGCCCATACCAGGTATACGTTTCTGATCTTGGCCTCATTAGCATCTTCCCCAGCCAACCGGTATAATGCCCTTCTGTTAATTCATTCACTCAACCAGGTTTTATGACGTGCCTACCCTGTGCCAGACACTGAGCTCATGAAGTTTTCATTCAAGTAGGGGAGACAGATGTCAATCTGTTTCCCACAGGAATAACAGCGTGGCTCTGCCTCTCGAACCTCAGTGTGTGTTCGTTAGAAGACATATTGGGGCCAGCCCTCAGCATCTGAAATAGTAGGTGTGGTGCTGGCCTGATCATTTGCATTCCTAACAAGCTTCCAGGTGTGGGTGCTGCTGGTCTGGGAACCATACTTGGAGAACCACCATTATGTAATAACAAACTGATAAGTTCTCCAGGAGGAAAAATATGGCAGCTTCTGGGAAAGCACATCAGGAAGTCCTAACTCAGGTCTGAAGAGTCCTAGAAGGCCCCTCGGGGGAGATGGGTTCACATCAGGCCCTGAAGGATGAGCAGGTGGGAGAGATGGCGGCAGGGAGAGGATGTGGAGGCCATGAGGAGGAAGGAGGCAGGGAGAGTTGAGAAAGGAGGCCAGTGTGGCAGGGGGCAAGTGGCACAGGGACCACTCAGGCCTATGGACAAACAGGAGGACTGTGGGTCTATGCCAAGTACAGTGGGGAGCCTTTGTCAGGCAGAAAAATGGTATGTTCTGATTTGTGCTTTTTTTTTTTTTTTGCAGTTTTTGGCCAGGGCTGGGTTTGAACCCACCACTTCCAGCATATGGGGCTGGCGCCCTACTCATTTGAGCCACAGGCGCCACTCTGATTTGTGCTTGTGCTTGTAAAATTTAACTTAATGGCATTGTGTGAAGGATAGATCAGGGAGAGGTGAAAAGGAAGCTTCTACGGAAGTCCTGGTTGAGATGGGGTGGTGCCTGTGGTGCAGGAGAGATGTAGGTAAATCTGGGTTATTGTCTGAGGTAATACTGGTGTAATTTGGTGATGGTTTGTATATGGAAGAGAGAGAGGAAAGGAAAGAGTTAAAGACAGTTACAGGTAGGGCGGTGCCTGTGGCTCAGTGAGTAGGGCACCGGCCCCATATACTGAGGGTGGCGGGTTCAAACCCGGCCTGGGCCAAACTGCAAAGAAATAGGCAGGCGTTATGGCGGGCGCCTGTAGTCCCAGCTACTCAGAAGGCTGAGGCAAGAGAATCACCTAAGCCCAAGAGCTGGAGGATGCTATGAGCTGTGATGCCATGGAATCTACCGGGGGTGATAATGTGAGGCTCTGTCTCTAGCACTTTGGGAGGCCAAGCGGGGGGATGGCTTGAGGCCAGGATTTCAAGACCAGCCTGAGCAAGAGCAAGACCCCATCTCTACCGAAAATAGAAAAATTAGCTGGGAGTGGTGGTGCATGACTGTAGTCATAGCTACTTAGGAGGCTGAGGCAAGAGGATTGCTTCAGCCCCGGAGTTTGAGGTTGCAGTGAGCCACGATGATGCTACTGCACTCTTGCTTTGGTGACAGAGCAAGACCTTATCTCGAAAAGAAAAAAAATGCAATTACAGAAGCAGGATGGATCTGACAATCTTCCTGAGAAAGTGGTGAAAATTTTGTGTGCATATCCACTGACCATCTTTATTTATACTACTTTGTGTCTTTTCTCCCCATTTCCCCTCTCATCTCATTGTCTTCAAGCCAGCCTGTGTCTACCTGCCACTCCTTTGGGCCAGTTTAAGCTATTTTTTGTGGCCATACTTTATTGGAAGAAATAGGTAAGGCTCTGGCAGTTTGGGCAAGACCTATGGGCTTGGGCTCCCAATTTGACAAACGTGGTGGGGAGAAGGGATTCTCCAGACATTCACACTCTGTATCCCTTTCAAATTTTATCCACTAGACTATGAAAACATTCATCGGAGAAGGCTGAATATTGTCGTCCTCTTTAACTGTGGCAGCAGCATACCATAGAGCAACAGGCCTTGGTCTCTGCGGAGAGGGAACAGAGCCAATTCCAGAGTGAGGGTCTGGGGCTTCCTGCTTCCCAGGTATCTCTCTGGGGCCTCTAGTCCAGCATGTAGAAGTAGGTCATGAGCTGTAATCAGGAACAGGAACGGGATGTTCCCAGCTGGAGGTTTGAATACCAGTGAGTCAAAGTGGAGGTTCCCATGGCGATGAAGCTGCCACCTCTTTTTTGAGACTAGCCACCCAGCAATATGGGGGTGAGTCAACTGCTGCTTTGAAAACCTGTTGTATTTCTTCACTTTTATGTCTCAGATTGGAAATATCTGTGATGACTTGAGGCCTGGGCATTTGATGGAGTTTCAGATGGTTTCCCCCGTGGTGATGTGGTCCTAGGATAGAAAACCCGGAAACACTGTCTGGCACTGTCTTTCCCCCAGTCCACTGCATGATCCCCAGGGAACGGCTGACTCAAGGCTCAAATGGAGGGAGATTTTCTACCGGCTGACTGTTTCAGACCATTTCAAAACCTCTCAAGTTTTCTAATTTTAAAACGTATCTGGGAAAGAAGAATGAATGGAAAAGATCCTGCTGGTTGTTCCCAAAAGATCTCTGAGAACCTTTGCCCTGGTCTCCATCTCTGTATTCAGAAAAAAAAAGGCTAGAGCCTCCCGCCTGGCTCCCTCTTCCTGTGTTTGCTCTTCTGGTCATTTGCATGCCCAGGCCACGCAGGCCCCTTAGTGTTCCACCTCAGGACAAATCAGAGAATTTTTGAATCTCAAAATCTCAGAGCTAGAAACTACTTCAGTAATAGACCGGCAGACACAGAGCAGCCTGACACTTTACAGCTTCAGTCAGGTGAGGTCCTCCCCACAGTTTTGGGCCTTGGTGAGGTCACTGTGTTCCTGGGACCAACCAGCCATTAGTTTTATTAAGTCCTGTTCTCATAGACTGACTCACAATAACTGGGCTCGCAATAAACTGATATATAAACTCAAATGTCCATCGTTGCATTTTATCACGCATTCTCACACATCTCTTATCCAGGTTATTCGGGAGATTGACTTGGTAATCATAAGCTTGCTTAGTGATCAGAGTTTCAAAGCAAAGGGAGGCAGATGACCTCCAAGGATCTTTTATCTGGAATAGAAACCCCTGAGAATGTATTCCTGCTCACCCACAGATACTGTTTTGGGTTATAACAGAATGCTCAAGAGCCCCTGAACTAGCCATTCTCTTTCCCAAGATGCCCTGGGAAAAGAAATATTGATAAGTGTGTTCCTTTTTGGACTTTCATGAGATCCGCTCAGACCAGATCCTGCTGGTGGGCACATTGTATTTCACTGAGTTTCAACCGTCTCGATACTAATATCATTTGCGGTTATATCCCCTCAAATCACACACTGGCCACCTTGTCTCCTGATTTATTGATGCTGTGTTAAGACGAGTTGATTATTAATAACATCCATTTCTAAAGGTGCCCAGTTTCTGTATTCTTATAGGCGACCTACAAGAGCCTCCTCCAGAGCTGTGGGAGGCCCAGAAGCTCACTCAGTCCAACCCGTTAGAACACAAATTTCCAGTGCTGAATCCTTAGCCTGCCTTGGCTTGAACATTACCAACAGTGAGGAGTTCACCACTCTCCTGGACGCTCAGTTCTTTCAACCAAGACCCTGTGCTGAAAGGGGTGAACCAGTCAGAAGAGATTGTCTGTGCCCGACTGTGTCCGGCGTCTACCCTGTGGATGAGGTTTTCTCGGTGCTGTGGGGGATGTGAAAGAAGAGTAAGCAGATCAGGAATGAGTAGCTGGTCTGTTTCCAAAGTTCTGCAGGCAAGGAGGGTTCAGACGTTCACAGACTTGGCAGTTTGTGTCCTCAGCATCTCTGGAACTCATTCAATCACCTAGAATGACACTACTCCTCTATAGCCTGGGCTCTGTCCGGGCAGTGGGTATCTGCCACTTTGATGAGAAAAGCTAAACACTGTGGCCCATACAAAGAGTTATAAAGGCAAGATTCAATGTAGCATGGAGTTAATAGGTAGCTGCTGGGAGCCCACAAGGCTTGTCACGGTGTCTGAAAATCTCACCGGGCCTTTGGACCGCTTTTTTTGTTTTTTCCTGATTATATAATTGTTTTCAGAAAGTTTCTAGTATAATACAAATGATTTTACATGAAATCAGTAACAGATAAAGACGTATGTGGCTGAGCAATGACCACAGGAAAATGAGGCCCTGGGGTGGCACCTATGGCTCAAGGAGTAGGGTGCCAGCCCCAAATGCCAGAGGTGGCAGGTTCAAACCTGGCCCAAGCCAAAAACTGTGGGGAAAAAAGAAAGAAAGAAAGAGAGAGAGAGAAAGAGAAAGAAAGAAAATGAGTCCCCGTTCTGAAGGGGAGAAAAGAGATTTTGGATGATGATATGTTGGCTGATCGTGGTGATGGGACACATGGGACCTGGGTCCCAGGGACCTCCCAACCCCCAACACAACATTTCATTGCAAGACTTCATTGCCATTTTTTGCTGGCACTGTTCTGGAACTGGGGAATTTTTCCTCCACGTCCATCTTGCACTCAGTAAACCGATATTTCAAGTCTCAGCTATTCCACCTAATAACATTGTGATCCGAGGCAGGGTGCTTGGTTTCTCTGAGCCTTAGTTCACCTGACTATGACAGAGAGACGATAATACCAACCCAGAAGTACCGTTTGTGAAGATGAAGTGAAATGATACGCAACGTGCGGCACATGGTAAACGCGCCATAAATGGAAATTATTATTTCTCCTTTTACTTCTGTAGCAGTTCCTTTTAATGACGCCCATAAAGAATTCCTTCTGTTCCACTCCCAAGAGACTTATCTAGATATAAAATTGTTCGCTCAAATATTCCAGGCGCTGAATTAGGAAAGCCTAATAACAGAAGTGAATTTTGGCAAGTTAGCATTGGCCTTTGAAAGCCAGGCAATGCGGATTCCTTACTAAAGGTAACTCACATGCTTTGAAAGGTAAAATTGTGGTAAAAACTTCTTCTGAAGGAGGGTCTGGTTCTCTCTTTCTCTTTTCCTTTCCCCTTCTTCCCTTTATCAACGTCTCCAGCCTATGGGATGTCCATGAATGCATTTCCCTCAATTTTCCCTCCCAAATCGATAGAGGCAGAGCGGGACAGTTCCCTGATCTCCCGTGGTGAGTGGGAATGGGGACTCACTTAGTCTCCAGGACACCCTAGATCTCGGCTCTTGCTTGGTGTGTGAGGGAAGGGGAGGAGGCCCTGATTGTCACGTACTCACGGTACTTCCCACCTCTGTGGTTATCCCCCTTTGACAGGGAGCTCTGTGAGGGCAGAGACAGTGTGTCTCGCATGTCTTTATGTGCTCAACAGTGCCTGGTACACAGTAGGATTCCATAGGTGTAAACAGAGTGAGTGTGTGAATGTGTGGGATTGTGGCCTGGGGTAGGGAGTGGGGTTACAGGACAAACCTGGGAAAGAGCCCAGCTCTGGAGCCTCGGATTACACTCTGCTGGTCCAAGAGAGAGAACCCCCACTTTGTTCTGAGATACGCATCATCTAGCAAGGTCACCATAGGGATGACTTCTGAGTTTCCCTCCCAGGCTCCCAGTCTGTAAGACCAAGATCCATTTCCAGGAGGACATCAGTAATGTGATGGTTCCCTTATTTCCCTAGCGTTGGTTTGCTGGTCTGGAAACTCATGCCCTCCTCACACCACCCAGATGGCTTCACCTTCTGTGCCCAGGCCACCCACTGCTGCAGTGGATTTTAGCCATATTATTTTCTGCTGCTCTGAGTGCCAACACTGCACTCAGCACTAGACACAAACACGCAGAGACACAGCTCTCAACCGCCCCAGAGGCTTGCTGGGTAAGTTAAACAGACAATAAAATGCAGACTTCAAATATGCCAGAGGAGAAGGCATTTCAAATTCTCAGCGGGGGCTGGAGAGAGAATGTGTTTAAAGTCTTTTCATTTCTTTCCCTTCCCTTGCCTTCAGCATCCCAGCTGCCTGAAAGTTGTCCTGCCTCTTCTCGGTCTGTATGACCGTTTAAGGATGACTGGTTCTTTTGTGAGTGGGCGAAGGCTTTGAGAGGTTGGCTGTGAGTGCACACAGCTCCTTCCAAGTTGCCCAAAGGAGCGGAGGCACCTCAACTTGGCAGCAAACCTCTCCAGGCCTGCTTTCTATTCTGCCATGCAGAACAGTGCTATGAAACTGATGATTCAGGATCAAAACCCAGCAGAGCTCTGTCCTTTGGCAGAAACATAATCCACATGACAGTTTCACTGGGGCTATTTCTGCACACCAGAAACCAGTGCCTCGGACAGTGTAGATCAGAAAGCAGGTGAGCCAGGCCCCTTGGGTCAGGAGCCATCTGGGCTGGAGTTTCACAGGTGATAGGTCACTGCCTGTCGTTGCATTGAATGTATCAGGGTGGGCCTGGTGCACTGGGTCTGTGCTGGGTCCACTCTGATGTTCCTTTCTCCTAGTGAAGACCTAAGCTGATGTCGTATCTCTGCTATTCAATGTGAAGAGATGCTATGACTTCCAAGGATTTGTTTCCTGATCTGGGGAGAATATCATTCCAGGGAAAAATAATGCTCACTATTTAAAGAAATGATCAGGCCTGAGGTAATGAACTCAGCAAATCAGGCATTAAGAGCTCAGAAAGCATAAGACAGTCCTCCCCTCTGGAATGTGTGGCAGATGGAGCAAAGAAGAAAAGTTTTGTTTTCTGTTCTGTTAACACAAAGGCACCCGCCTGAAATGCCCTTATCAGGCCTGCATCAGGAAAGAACTTTTATTCCAGCAAATCTCCAAACACTGGGCTGCAAGGCTGGTCTGGTGTATTTACAAAATGCAAAAACAATTACATTTTCTCTGTCATTCCCTTACCCTGTTCCCCCCATCGCCTTTTCCTATTTTGTTTCCAGAACATCAGTACCAAAGTTTTAGGGGTGAAGAACATAAACATCTTGGTGACTCTAACATTGTCTATGCTTGGCGCAGCTCTTTGTGCACAGGAGAGCTCAATGGGTGGGCACTGATGGTGCAGGGCGAGGAAAGTGATTCATAGGAACTCACTCAGCATTTCCAGATAAACTATTTCTGTTCTCATTATGGCCTGAGCATGGCCAGTGGGTGCGTTACATATTCATGCATGCGTACACATGCACGCACACACACCTTGGGAGGAGACAAACCATGTTGCTTGTTCAAGGGACCAAAATACCTCTAAAACATGCCTTTGCTGGGCTGACTTTTTTTTTTTGCAGTTTTTGTCCAGGGCTGGGTTCGAACCCATGACCTCCGGCATATGGGGCTGGCGCCCTACTCCTTTGAGCCATAGGCACTGCCCAGGGCTGACTGTTTTAACCAAACTTCTGGTCAAGTTGAAAAGGAGAGAATGTATCATCTGTGTAGAGAAAGTAAA
Source organism: Perodicticus potto (assembly GCA_963574655.1). Lineage (NCBI taxonomy): Eukaryota > Metazoa > Chordata > Mammalia > Primates > Lorisidae > Perodicticus > Perodicticus potto. The sequence continues at coordinate 41,885 of CAUYRH010074005.1, forward strand.
GGAGCAGGGTGTTTTTTATATAGTTTCTGTCTTTTCCAGAAAGGTAGTTGTGAGGCCAGGCACACGGTGGCTCACATCTGTAATCCTAGCACTCTGGCAGGTGGATAACCTGAGCTCAGGAGTTTGAGACCAGCCTGAGCAAGAACGAGACTCCATCTCTAAAAACTACTCTGGTGTGGGTGACCTGATTCCCAGCTACTTAGGGGCCTGAGGCAAGAGGATCGCTTGAGCCCAAGAGTTTGAGGTTGCTGTGAGCTATGACATCATAGCACTCTACTGAGGGTGACAAAGTAAGACTATGTCTCAAAAAAAAAAAAAAAACAACCAGAAAGGCAGTTGTGGACAGCCTTTTGTAAAAGGGGAAGGGGGGGTCGCAGGGATGTATCAGGAATCCCCTTGGGGTCAGCTTTCCGTGTTCACATCTCCTTTCACTCCTCCTCCCAGCCCAAGTCGCCTCCGCGTTCCTGAGGAGAGTGTATATTGCCTCTCAAGTGTCGTGATAGTTAACAAAAAAAGATTTGAAGTCAACTGGTCTAAAAGGGGCCATCTAACACAAGGAGAATTGTAGCACTCAAGGAAAAATGGTTTCTGTTCAAAGATCTGGGACTTCCTCTTGTACCCTCAATGAATCCCCAACAATAAAAAATAAAAATAAAAATAAAAAAAAGATCTGGGACTTCCTGGGAGCCCCTGTGACATGCTGCACAGATGCCTTCAAAGAACGGTGCCACTGCAGTCACTCACAGAGTCCAAAATATTCTAAATAATTCCCGTGTCCAGTGCTAAGTGCTTTGGGGACACAAAGACGATACCGTCGTACTAACAACAGCAAACACCATTACAGCACTTACTCTGGATGTGTCAGGCACTTTCCTAAGTGTTTCCATATAATAATTTATGGAGTCTGATTTAATCCTATCCACAGCGGCATGAGGGAGGTACTATTATATCTCCATTTTACAGATTATGAGCCAGAGCTTGTTTTCTAAAGTAAGAACAGAACGCTCACGTGAGAAAATGGTAAAGTGCCAAGAGAGATGCCAAGGAAGTGCTGGAGCTGTTGGAAGGAAAGGTCACTTCTCACCAGGAAGGTTTCCTGCAGGAGGTGACATCTGAGCTGGGTCTCTCAGGTGCAGAGGGTTCCTTTGTGTTAGCTTTTTGCTTTGTCATAGAAAGAAAGGGGCCAGGAAATGATTGTCATGGGGCTAGAGTGGGGTACAGGGTTGTTCCAAAGACACAATAACAGCAAATTTAGCTTAAAGATCTTAACTGGGCTTTATTTGCAATTCTAGAAGCAGGCAACACCTCTTTCTATATAAGATACAATGAGTGTTCCAATGAGCTAAGCAGAGGAATTTGGCTTTAAAGTCAGAAAAGGGCTGAGAAAAGCAGAAACAGAGAACAGAAAACGGATTGGTCATTTCAAAGTTACTTTCCTTGTAAAGGTTAAAGCAGAGAGGACTTCCTTATCATGCTGGCTAAAAGTGGCCTGTTTGGGGATTTGGATAGGAGCAATCTCTCTCCTGATTTCTCAGAGGTCAGATAAATAACTTGGTCCTGGGTCAGTGGCGTGGAACTTCAGCATAAGTTACTTCTTTTTGGTTTGGTCTGTTGGGCCTAGTGCAGGAGGTCAGTCTAAACCCATGGCCTCCTGTAAATTTCATTTAATAATGCAGAGGGCAGTAAGACCAGAGGCACAGAGCTTGTGGTTCACTGGGAGTGACAAAATGTTTGCTTTGGCTAGAGAATTGGGGGACAAAAGGCTGAAAAGGTAGAGGAAGGCTAAGTCAAGATGAGTCTGGAGTTTGGGCTCATTTGTGCTGACCTTGAAGGTGAGGTCAGAGGTGTTTAGTCCGGTGGCAGAGGGTGTGGTGGAATTGAAGATGAAGAGCTTGAGGCAGTCGCAGAGAGAGACCACTAATAGTCCAGGCAAGAGGCAAGGAGAACCCAATAGCCATAGAATTGGAGCTGGGAGTTGAGGACAGGTGTGCGAGGTGACATGTGGTTGGATGTAGAGGGATATATTTATCTCTTTTCTGTTGTTTATAACACAGTACCTGAAACCGGGTAATTTATACAGAGAAGGAATGTATTTCTTATGGTTGTAGAGGCTGAGAAGTCCTAAGCTGAGAGCCTTCTTGCCGGTGGGAACTGAAGAATCCCAAGAAGGGAGCTGAGGTGCTGTTCAGGTCTCTCTTCCTCTTACTAAGCCACCAGTCTCATTCCCAGGACAACCCATTAATCCAGGAATGGATTAATCCTTTCATGAGGGCAGACCCCTCATGACCCAATCACCCCTTAAAGGCCCGCCTCTTACTACCACCACATTGGGGACTGAATTTCAACATGAGTTTTGGAGGAGACACTTACCCAAGCCATGTCAGAGGAAAAGGTAGTGGATGGAAAGAATTTAAGGCTCAATGACTTGGAGAGGTAGATGATGTTATTAGTAGAAGCAAGTCAGCCAGGAGGGCAGGGGGTGAGGGGAAGAGAAGAACAGATTGAATATTAGCAGAGTACTTTTTATTGACAATAAAAATTGCCAATTGGCCGGGGTCGGGGGGAGATTTGCATCAGGTGGAATGTGGAGATGGACTTGGGGACAGAAGTTGGGATTGGAGATGACAACTTTTCACAGTCTTTCTCCAGGCTGCAATTCTGAACCAGTTGAGAACAGGCACAGAAGACCTGGAGAATTTCTAGTCTGGGGAGGCAGCCCAGTGGCAGCCGCCTTTGCTGGATCTACGCTCCAGCTTTACTAGCTGTGTGGTCCTGGGAAAGATGCTCTGCCTTCTTGGCTTCAGTGTCCACATTTGTGAGATAGAGTTTAAGTGAGACAAGGCATGAAATGCCTAGCCTAGTATCTAGCACTTAGTGGGGGCTCTACATACTCTGTTCTGCCTTGTCTGGAAATGTTTCCAAAGTTTATTTATGTTTATGCTGTTAACCATCTCTCAATGCACAAGACAGCCTCTACAACAAATAATTATCTAGTCCAAAATGTCAATAGTGCTGAGGTTGAAAGGCTTACATTAATCTACTCATCTATTATTTACAAAGCACCTACTAAGTGCCAACTCTAAGCAGAGTGCTAAGACTGATGAAAGTACAAATTTGTGCTCTCAAAGACCTGACAATTTTGTGAGGAGACAGGCACAGGGTTGATGGAAATAAGATCCTACGGAAATATGACATGTGTTATCATGGGGTCCGTACAAACGCCGATGAAACAATGGAGAAGTTCAGCGAGGTGGCAGAAAGCAGCTCATTTTGAGTTGTCCGCCCTGGGTTTGAATCTCAGTTATACCCTTTATTGTATCACCTGAGACAAGCTACTTAACCCCTAGGAGCCTCAATTTCCTCATCTATAATATAGATAATTCTGCTTCCTTCATGGTGTAATTGTGAGGATTAAATACATTTAGCACAGTGCTAACACGTCATAGTTGGTCAATAGGTGATCACTCAGGAGATAATGATAGATGCTGCTGCTGATGGCAATGATGAAAGTGATGTTTGCCTGCCTGAGGATTTGGGAAAACTACACAGAGTAGCAGTTAATCTGAGGCTTAAAGGGCGAGTAGAAGTTTGCTAGGCAAGCAATGAGGAGAGGGGTTTTAGAAAAAGACTACCATGGGCAAAGACCCTGAGAAAGTCTTGTTTGGAGAATTACACATAGCTCAGTGCAACTAAGTTCAAAGAAAGTGGTGATATTGGCTAGAAGTGGAGTTAGGGCCAGTAGCGTAAGAGGCTGAGTAGAGAGGTGAAGCCCCGTCATGAAGTATCTTTTCTTCAATGCCGAAGAATGCTATAGTATTTTTTGTACTCTCCAAAAATTGTAGCATGTGTACTATAAATTGTGGAATCACTGTAATATTTAAAACAGGGAGTGACAAGATTGAATTTACTAAGTGGGAAAATAAATCACTTTTTCTGAAGTTTGGAAGATCAATTGGAAGGTATTGGTAGTCATGTAAGGAGACTTTTGCAAAAATCCCGGAGAAAGAGGTAATAATCACTAATGCCTTATCTCCAAGTATAGTCTCCATTCACTCCAGTAATTTTTATTGAGCTTCTGTAAAATTCTTGGTATTTGGAATAACGATAAAGACATCCCTGATATCAATATCATAGAAGTTGCATTTTAGGCTCGGTGCCTGTGGCTCAATGGGCTAAGGCACCAGCCACATACACCTGAGCTGGCGGGTTCGAATTCAGCCCGGGCCCGCCAAACAACAATGACGGTTGTAACCAAAAAATGGCCGGACGTTGTGGCGGGTGCCTGTAGTCCCAGCTACTTGGGAGGCAGAGGCAAGAGACTCGCTTGAGCCCAGGAATTGGGAGTTGCTGTGAGCTGTGATGCCA